>VYZV01029995.1:0-16865 GCA_013401275.1 Pandion haliaetus
TCCCAGCATGATATCTACCTTGTTGGCCTTCATTCGCATCCTTACCCATAAGGACTCGACCTTGTCATCAGAATCGTGGAGCTCTGTGCACCCAAAACACTCCCTAACATAGGGAGCCACGCCACCACCTCTTCTTCCTTGCCTATCCCTTCTGAAGAGCTTATAGCCATCCATTGCAGCACTCCAGTCATGGCAGTTGTCCCACCACATTTCTGTGATGGCAACCAAGTCATAGCTATCCTGCTGCACAATGGCTTCCAGCTCCTCCAGTTTATTGCCCATGCTGCATGCATTGGCATAGATGCACTTAAGCTCAGCTGTCAATTCCACCCCCAACATTAGCGTGCTGCCCATAGGCTCATCTCTGGTGAGCCTATTTTTATCCCCTTTCCCCTTCAACCCTAGTTTAAAGTCTCTATGAGCCCCGCCAACTCATGAGCAAGGATCCTTTTCCCCCTTTGTGATAGCTGGACTCCATGTGTTGCCAGCAGGCCCAGTGCTGTGTAAAGCTCCCCATGATCAAAAAAACCAAAATTCCACTGATGGCACCAGCCTCTGAGCCACGTATAGTGGAAATACTCTTTAGCTGACACCTATTCAAGGTTAATATTCTTCCTTACTTCACATCAAATGTCAGACCAAACCTCAACAAAGTGGTGGGTGTCTTAAAGTCACTTAGCCTAAAGTCATTATGCTTGCGATCACACTGTATCAAACTTCCAATACTAGGCATTGACACAGAATCAACACAACTCCATCTCTTGCATTCTCAAAAAATGATACTTTTCAGTTGAAAGGGGACAGATGATCCTTCCACTTGAGATCGGTGCCTACACTCCAGAATAATTCTTTCCTCCACTATTCCTAGTTTCTGGCATTAGCTGGTAACTCAGTTCAGGGTGCTGCTGCTCAGCTGATCCTATACTGCAGGAATAGGAAAAGGGAAGAGAAAAGCTGCTTTTCTCCTCCTTCTGGAGCATTCCTGAGTTCTGGTCTGAACTTGCTAATGAATTTTTACTGGAGCCAGGAAACAGCAATCAGGTGTTCACCACTCCTTTGTTTCCAGGATCTGATCAGCAGTGACAGTGAATGGTGTATTTTGTTGCACATCGACCTGCCAGTTTGTATACTGCAAAGGATCATGTTTCAAGACTTTGGGGCTGGAACATTCAGGCTTGGATTTTGGGATACTGGGGAATGGAACTCAAACCTGAGTTCTGACACAGGATTAACAGATGTTAACAGATGTAGAGAAGTGAGATTCTTTGGCAGGGCTGCAGCTTGAAACAAGGCTTTCATTGCTCTTCAATAGATTCAGCTTTGAAGGACAAGGAAAACAAAGATGATTACAAGTTTGTCCCATTAAAGAAAACATATTTTCCCAAATATTCAAACGGCACGATAGTAGATTATAGAAAATACAGCCTCAAGACCTTCTGTTCCTTGATTCATATTAGGAACTTGAATGCAAGTCTTCCTTGTGTGCCTCAAGTACAGAGCTCCTGGCTTTGGTGCAACAGTTGTCTCTGTCTTTTTGTTAGTAATTCTATCTTGTTCTGAGATGCCTTACTTTACCTATATGAAGACTTGAACGTGAGGTGCCCTGGAATGCCTTGTCCCTGTTTCTTTGGGCACAATCCACGTACATTTCTCCCCCAAAGAATCACCTTCAACAATGCTGTATTGCCCTGACACAATCCTTTTGTACTATTCATTCCTTCCACAACAATAAGAAAAATGAAAACACTTCTTGCTATGCATTAGCAATCTTTTCACAGAATAACGATTTCCAGAAACCTCTCCTGGGGTACCTCTTAGCTTCCATACTCCAAGACTTTGACTGCCCTGTTTCTATCAAGCATGAAATCTTCCAGCCATATCCATTTCTATGCCCCAGGCTTTCTGGACTGCTTTCTTTTGTAGCAATTCCTAAATCCCACTTGAATGCAGTTTTAAAAAACATCTTTTCCTATTTTCTTCTTTGTTCCTCCCAAAGGTTCACAACAGTGCTTGTCCTACTTCTGTAATACTCCATGTTTTTAATGTATCTCTAGGCCCCATCACTAGCTTCCCTCATTTCTAGCAACCTTACACAGGGATATAGCGCTTCTTGACATTTACAGTGCCCATCACAGTTCATTTTCTACAATACACCAGCAAACCAACCTTCCCTCCCGAAATTAGTTAAATTTTCCTCCTTACGCCACTGCCTGCCTGTCACAGGATGTATCTGCAGAAAAGAAGTCAGACACAGCTAATTTAGTGTGTGTGTGTTCTTCACCTCTCTTTACAGGACCCCCTCATGGCCTCCATCAAGAGAATGTATGATTAGATCAGGACTGGCCCATAAAAAGTCTAGGGAACCTCAGATAATCTCCAACCAATGCCATTTGTCTGAGTTATGGACAAGTGTCAACTTCTGTATCTCAACTTAGCCTGCCTGAACTATTCCCCTTTGTATAGTTATTAAATATTAATTGAACCAGAGAGCAAAAGGCAAAACACAATCCAGCAGCAAAAACATTAATCTACAATGCTGGACAGCCAGGATCCCTGCTACAGTTAATACTGTATTATTTATGAAGAGTGGAATTACTGACAAAAGAAATTAAACTATTTCATTTTTCATAAATATTAGATATTAGCACTAGTTAACTACTTGGTGACATGAGGTGAAATAATTCTGTAGTAGCTATTCAGACTCCTTTCGAACTGGAAATAAAAGGTGTCACAGTACTTTTATCCTAGTAGGTAAGATAAATCAACTGGGGCATACATTACTACAGTTAAAGGCTCTACTGAAGTTGAAAGAAAGCAAGGACCTGGAGCTGATTGTGTAGAAGCCCATGAGAATGAATGCGCTAGCCTCTCAACTACTTTAACTAGAATTTCTGTTTAAAAATTATAATGAGAAACATTTCCATTCCAAATTAAAAAAAAAAGACCTTTTTTTAATATTCCCATAGAACATTTTTGCCTCAGCAAATTAAACTTCCTAATATTTTACACCAATACTTACTTATTCATATATGTCATGAATTTATATGTTCCATTATGCATCAGGAGGTTGGAAAGGGGGACTGAAAGAAGTTATACTGAAAGAATCTAGATAATACTGTGGAAGAGACAAACATGCAAGTTTGTTTTAGAAAGAAAACAGTTGAAATTAATCTTAAAAGAATTATAAAATAATTTAAAGAAGTTACTATGGAATTTTTAAATGAAAATCTTCTGCAATGGAGTTCAGAATTTCTTTGAAAAACCAGGTACTAAAACACACTATTCGATAGCTACACTATCCCTTCACACTCATTATGGAGTCAGGTGAGGCATTGCTTCAAGGAGTGTGTCTTTCTAAAGACCTGAGTCCTACAAAACTCACCCTGCTTTAAACCATAAAGCACCTTTTATACCTCAGTAAGTTCACCGTGATTTATACTGTTGTGAAATCATATTCAGGTTTCTTGTCTCTGAAACACAAAATTAAAGGTCTATATACCCGTCAGTGCCATCGACAGATAATTAAGCTAGTTCTGAGTCAATTAGCTTGAGCATTGAAATTAGTACCACTGCATTAATGTATCCCTCCACAGGGGCTAATATATTCTGCTTTTTAGCATTGTGTAATGTAGACAATTCCCCTTACAGTTGTAGTTAATGAAAGACTCTTTTCCACATTTTCTTCCAAAAACTGTTGTGTAACTTCAATGTGTGCTGTAAATAGCTTCCCACTTCCATCTGCTGCCTCAAGTGCCTTCTCTAACCTGCTTCGGTTTGTAAAGTGTTTGCTTTGTACTTCTTCAGGATAAAGCATTTGTCAGCCTTGTCACAGCATATAATCTCTTCTAGAATACAGCTGCCAACAAATACCAGGCAGTGGCACATAAATGCTATACTGTTAATGCAAATACATTCTTACTAGTTAAACAGATCTAAAAGAGTAAATAAAAAAGTAATTTTAATGAAGACATTTCACAACAGATTGGACATCATTCATTTAGGGATTATTCCCCTTTATCAAGGCACTGAAAAGTATGGCCATATTAATCTGCTCTTTATGATTGTGTCACAGTTGATAAATAGAGAAAAACAGTAAGAAATCCAAGACCCCCCTGAGTTTACTGGCATGCGGTATTATTCACCATCTGATCTGCGTACCTCTTGCTCAGGCCCCGCAAAACATGATATGGATAACAACCATTCTTGACTTAAGTTGTGTTTATGACTATATTGAAAAAAACATATTGAAATGATAAATTAGAGTTTATCGTGGCTGATTTCTGTTACAGATCATATCAAAACATGATTTTTACCTATACCAGTCACTGCCACATTTTCCAATAAAGTTCAAATTAGCCAAGATAATTTGAATGATGCCAGGTAATTCTGAAACATGGTTGTATTGGGTTTGTGCATGGCAAGGTTTTGGTAGTGGGGGGGACTACAGGGGTGGCTTCTGTGAGAAGCTGCTAGAAACTTCCCCTATGACTCATGGAGCCAATTTTAGCTGACTCCATGATGGACCCACCGCTGGCCAAGGCTGAGCCCGTCAGCGATAGTGGTAGTGGCTCTGTGATAACGTATTTAAGAAGGGGGAAAAAAGCCTTGAACAACAGCAACTTCAGCCAGAGAGAGGAGTGAGAATATGTAAGAGAAACAGCCCTGCAGACACCAAAGTCAGTGAAGAAGGGAGGGGAGGAGGTGCTCCAGGCACCAGAGCAGAGCAGCCCATGGGGAAGACCATGGTGAGGAAGGCTGTCCCCCTGAAGCCCATGGAGGTCCATGCTGGAGCAGATACCCACTTGCAGCCCGCGGGGGACCCCATGCTGGAGCAGGTGGATGCCCAAAGGAGACTGTGACCCCGTGGGAAGCCCACGCTGGAGCAGCCTCCTGGCAGGACCTGTGGCCCCATGGAGAGAGGAGCCCATGCTGGAGCAGGTTTGCTGGCAGGACTTGTGACACTCTGGGGGACCCATGCTGGAGCAGCGTGCTCCTGAAGGACTGCATGCCGTTGGAGGGACCCACGCTGGAGCTGTTTGTGAAGAACTGCAGCCTGTGGGAAGGAGCCAGGTTGGAGAAGTTCATGGAGGACTGTCTCCCGTGGGTGGGACCACATGCTGGAGCAGAGGAAGAGCGTGATGAGGAAGGAGCAGCAGGGACAATGCGTGATGAACTGGCCACAGCCCCATTCCCTGTCCCCCTGCACCGTTCTGGGGGGAGGACATAGAGAAATCGGGAGTGAAGTTGAGTGAATTAACTTCCCCAAGCTGAGTTGGTTTTCCTGTGACGGTAGTTGCTGAGTGATCTCTCCCTGTTCTTTTCTTGACCCACAAGCCTTTTGTTGTATTTTCTCTCCCCTGTCCAGCTGAGGAGCAGGAGTGATAAGAGTGGCTTGGTGGGCACCTGGCAGCCAGCTTAATGACGCAGCAACTCACAGTTTTAGTTATGTTCCAACACAATGATTAGATACCATTCTTACTCTACAGTTTCTATAAAGACTACAGTCTCTAGCCTTGGATTGCTTTGCACTGTACAAATACAAAAGTTACAGTTCCTATTTCAAAGAATGTGAAAGCTAATAATTTAATGCATAGAAGTTTCTCAATAAATCATAGACTAGGAAAGGTTTCAGGAGGTAATCTAGACCATCTAAATGCCACAAGGCGTGATTAACAATGCTAAACTCATTCCTGAGATTTGCTTAATCTGTTCTTAAAAAGTACCAGTTAGTGGAATTTCACAATCTCCTTAGGCAATATAGGCTGCTGCTTTATTATCTTTATTATTAAAATGTTCTTAATATCTGATATGTATCTTCATTGCTGGAACTTAATCCAAGTACTTGTCTTGTGGTCTAAAAGCAACAAAACAACAGACTACTCCTGTCTTTCTGCAGAGCTAAGAAACACTACTTTGAACACTTTGTAAATACCACCCTTGTCTTCTCTTATTTAGATTTATTAGTCTTGACTAATTTTCTCACATGCCACATTCTCCAGACCTCTAAATCTTGTTACTCTCCTGAAGACCATTTGCCTATCTTTCATGAAGCACCATGCCTCAGAATGACAATGTATTTTAGTTGAGGCCTTGAAAATACTCAAGGGAATAAAAGAATCACTTTGCACACCTCAAACCAGACTGCTATTTATAAATCCTCGCATGGTATTTACTTTTTGCACAGCAGGATGACATTAGTGACTCCTCTTCCTCTTGTGTACCATTATAAACCCTATTTATACAAAATACCTTCTTGAATCCTTGTTAACGCTTTCCTGTATTTGTGCAGCTGAGTATCTGTGTTCAAGAGTAGCACCGTGCTGTTGTTTCTACTAACTTTTCATCAGAAACGATACAGCAACATATCAAAAGAACTACTTTCTCTCTTCCTCTCTTTCTCTTTCTCTTTCTCTTTCTCTTCTCCAGTAAACTGGAAGCCCCTCTCCTTTCACTGTTGTCTAGTAAAGACACTTGGTATAACATTAGCCATGTCACTAATGAAATACTGATTAGTTGCCACACCAAGGAGTTAAGTCTTGTGCAGCTGCTTTCAACCTGTCCTTTTGCTCTGACAGTGACCTACTGGTAACTGCTTGTAAATGGTTTTCCAAGGACCTGCACATTCAGCACAGTAGTTTCATCTAGACTACACGTTTCTAGCTAATTTATGAAAATTTCGTGAAACTGTATTGAAAGCTTGACCACAGTGCAGACATATGACATCACTGCTGCCCTTCTGTCCCTGAGACTTGTTGGCCTTCTTTAGAAGGAAACTGGAGTGCTTTGAGATTTGTTTCTTTTTGGTGGGAACCTATGTTGCTGTTACTTATCAGCATGTTCTCTCATATATTCATTTCAATGTCTTCCAGCAATTTATAATCAAGTGATCTACACACAGAGGGTATAGGTGTCTCAGTTTTAATTACCTAAGAATGAATGATTAAGAGAAATTTGCACAATGATCATAAAAGCTACTCCTCACTCTGCTGCCCCTAAAACACATCTGTTAAATTTAAATTATCTTTGTTACAAATTTTTTCCTTCTTGTGACTAAGCAGATCCAACAGTTAATAATCTTCACCCAACAGAAGCGCAGAGGTACTAACTGTGAACAGAGTACATAAACTGCTGACTGGCTATTCTGTTGCCTAATTGAAAAGGTTTTGTCTCCCTTTTTCCCCTGGCCTCTTTCAGATTCTGGGAAGGGTCAGGACAATTTCATACAAGGTAAGACAGGGCAAGTGCCGTGCTCGCCCTCACCTGCTGCAAGTCCAGCCCCTTGTGGTCACATGGCCCCTCTGCCCCAGAAGCTGCCCCATTTTCCAGTCACGTAACTGGCTTATCTCCCCAGCTAAGTCAGGCCTCCCCAGACTACATCATTGTGCCCATGCGAGGCCACCACTTTGACACTCCTGTAACCCATGTGATACCAGCATTTTCTGTGATTTGCTGGCTGACGAGGCCACGCCTTGGTCAACCCAGAAGTATAGCGAGAGCAGAATGTCCTCCCTCTGCTCAGCACGCGGCTGCCTTTTTGTCACAGCTGCCATTTTGTTAATGGTAAAAACCCTGTCATCTCAGTGCACTTTGTGATCATTTGGCAGCTGAAATCCCGCCTTCCTGGTCACCTGGAAGCTTCTCAAGGGCCCCCATATATTCTTGATACATATGATGTGTAGCCTTGTAAATATTTCTAGAAATATATACAGAAAGGAGTATATAAATATGTATAAATGCATACATACACCCAATGAATTTGTATTTCCAAAAGTTTACATATAAAAGACAGCTTATAAAGAGGTACTGAAATTAACAAAGTTTAAATATGAATAGAAAAAACTATATAAGAAGAAAACATAGTTATGGGACCACGAGTTAACAAGTCTGCTGAAAAACTAACGAGATCACCATGCAGTATTACTTGGGCAGCCTTTGGACTCTGTGCTGTACTACAAGATACAGGTAACATTGCCTACTAAAATGGAAAACTAGAACAAAAATTCAACTTTACAGGAACATGTGTCAGGGCACTAAGAAAAGTTCCTGATGGGTTTTCCCCAAAAGATCACATTCATTGGATAAATGATAGTTGGGTTGCGATTCTTTAAACAAAATCAAATTGTGCAGCATGACAAGGGCAGGGGATTACACTTACCAAATGGCCTCCTGAACCTGATGCAGCAGTAAACATGTCTCCTGTTAGGACAGAAGATGAACTCCTGAAGGCGAGTTCCAGGTCACCTACACCTTACATAGTGGACTGTGGCTTACAAACTCAGAACAAGGATGTCTCCTAATGTAACATCCAAGTGGTTGAAAGTAGGTGCCAACAAGTAATTCATCACACTCACTCTTTTCTTCAACGATTTTGCAGCAGAGATCCAGCAAAGTTGTTCAGACCATCACAATCTTTCCCATTCAAGGCCAGGGGGGCAAACTGTGTTATAGCTGAAAGTAACGGCATCCCGATGAACAAGGTCTTCTTGATGCTTGTCTGCATTGAGGCCACTTCAAATGAGTCCAGTTTGGATTTGGTACATTATTCTGAGCAGCCATGAACAAAAATTAGCCTTGTTAAAATAGATCTCATTTTCTAGTGGAAGAATGGGTCTTCTTCCTCTGGATTTCTTGTTTCTTTTCCACTGTTCAGTAGGGTTTGTTATTCTTTTACTTGTTGTGGCTGAAATGCAGCCTGGCATTACCCATCCATTTCCTTTTAAGGGTTTGAGGAAGGCCATCCCTTCAGGGCTGTGACATGTCTTTCAACAACCCCCAAGACCTCCTGCTTTGCCAATGTTTGCAACCAGGCCACAACAGCCTGGGAGACATATCCGATCACATCTTTGGCCATGTTTTCAGCCATGCTTTTAACATGTGGCTTAAAAATTGCCAAATTCCTTTAGAAAAATGATACAACTTTTGAAAAGAGGCTGTAGAATATACCTTCTACTCCACCTGGGCTCTTTAACAATTCATGTACAAGGAGGGGGTCCTTTTAATTTGTTTACTACTCCCTTTACTAGTTATACTTTACTACATGATGGTGTGCTTTCTTAAAATATCAGAACCTTCCAGAGCAGCAGATGTGATTTCACAACCTCCTTTCCACTGTGAAATAAGATGTGCTTGTTTTCATTTTTATTTATTTCGGTGCTGCCTGTATCGATATGAGGTTGGTTCACTGGCACATAACGCAGTTTGTACTGTGTCACTGTAATGATCTCACTGCTATTACCATTTGCCAGAACACAGCATGATAATGGGACCAATAAATCTCCAACCAGCTGGTGCTTAACAAGTTTTTGTGTAGAGGTAGATGGAGACAAAGCTTCCAGGCATGTCAGCTGAAAAGGGAAACTCACTGGCAACCGCAAAAGAAGCTTCCAAAAAAATTGCTAGCTTCCCAGCTGTACAAAAAGTACAAGAATTTTCATCTATTTTAAGCTTTGTTTTCGTAATTGCAGGATTGAAGACCAGGCTTGTGGCTGGTCAACAGTTAAAGCTCTGTTGTTGGAACTAAGTGTTTATACATTCCAGCAATACGCCTATGGATGGATAATGGACTTGCCACAAAGAATAATGCCATGTCTTACCCAGCAGCACTATTAATATTATTCCAGCTGTCTGGGTATTGTATTTCTGCAAAGCCCACCTCCCACTGGCCTGACAGCTCCCAGGGGCTTTGAATAGCTGTTTGGTAAAGTTCAAACTGGTGTTTTGTGGGGAAATTCTGGTGCAAGCATTGTTGGGGAGCATGATGTAAAAACCGCAATTTACTATCCTTCTTTTTCTCCCACTCTGGCTCCAACTGCTAAATATCATGGACTTGAGAGGCTTTTATCCAGCTGTTAAATTTCTAGGGCCAAGCAACACCACTTTACAAACAGCTGTTTCTTCCTTCCTTGCCTTTTTACTGCTAGAAGATTTTCAATTTTGCAGATTCTGTCCTCAACAGTGTTCACTTTTTAAAGTTCATTGGAATAAAGTGTCCCCTTGACAGCTTGATGACTGTTGTCTATTAAGTAGTATATGAGTATCTGACCCCTTCTCACAGTTTCAACTACTATCTGTGAACATCTGCTCATAACCATTGTCAAATCTTTCTTTTGTTGTAGACATCCTCACATGGTCTTCCTATTTGAGTGGAAGCATGTTTACTCGAATTTTACACCAATTCCCAGACATGGTTTTCCAAATCCTTGCAGAGCTTGGAGGTTTCACATCCACAGGTCTGACTATGACAGTACTGTGGGAGCTGTGGTTACAGCTCTTTATTATAAACTCCAGTAACACATTGATGTAGCAAATGGTAATTGCATGCTGTAAAACATCCCCATGTCTTGGTTTCTAGCACCCTGTTAAAGCAATCTGTGACAGAGGCCTCTACTTCATTATTAGTAACAAAGCAGTGAAAATTATTCTACTTTAACAGCTTGTCTAAAGGCTGGTTAAAAACATCCATTCCCTGCTTGGTCTGTAATTACTGAGGCAGCTAAAAAGCCTCAGCTATTTCAGAATCTCTTCTACCTTTTAGACACACAGTCCAGGCACATTTAGATCATACGTTCATCATCATTAAAATAAGCCAAACACTGTTACTGTGTTTGGAATATGCCAGAAATACCTGTTACTTCTAAAGTGCTTTCTCACTGTCTTATGTATGTTGTAAGTGTTTTGGTTTACAAGCCATGCAGCCACCTGGCTTCTGTTCAAATCAACAGTACTCCTGGCTGTTTCAGAAAGGGGATTTACATGCCCAAAGCTTCCCACTTCCCCAGGACCACAGTAAATATCTTTTAACAGATGCTGCAGTCTACCAACATGCTGCTACTACATACACATAAGAAACCAAACATTAGACAATCAATTTAAGTCATGTTCAATGAAACTTTATCTATTAATTGATCATTGGGGTGATGGTGACTCTCTCACTGTCACTGTTTCTCTTCTTTCAAAGCAGTTTTTCTTTTTTAAGTGTTGTCCTTTTTTTGAATTCTGTGGTCCTAAGCAGGAACAACAACAGTTCACAGAATAATTCTGTCTTCTATGTAATCAGCCAGGATTATGTTTTCAAAAAGCACTATAAAATCCACATCAACATAAGGATAAGACAACACATGCAGCCCAATCCCTGTCATGGTATTACAAGTAGTTGTGAGCACACTGAGTTGTAGACAAAAGTTGCCTCCCAGCCACTCCAACAAACTTTTATTTCCAAAATCCCAGCCCAACTGTCTTCTTTCCAATACACATTTTAGAAAAACCCTTTGGGGTGTAGGTGTCCCTACACACATGTTCCTGTGGAGCTGTTTTTTTGTTCTGCCTTTCTACTTTACTAAGCAACGTTACCTATATTTTCTAGCACAGGTCAAAGTTGAAGGGCTGCCCCAGTAATACTGTATGTTAGATTCACAGGTCTGTTCTGTTCTGTGGATGAGCTGCAGCTGGGTGACAGCCTCTTGGTTAGCTTCACAGGCTTAGCCCTTTGCCCAGTGCAAATTCAAATGTTTTCATGGGCCCCCACTCTCTCTGACACACTCCCACACCCTTTAACTGTACTTTCATTTAATTTTCTTTCTATTTACATTCAATTTTGACTTAATTTCATGATCTCTTATTAAGCATTTTTATACACACAGTTTATAAATATAGTCCTTATATATTTATTAAGAAGTGTAACTATGTATAAATTTGCATTTATACACTTAGTATAGTCTCACATGTATCTTTATAAACACATACACATATAGGTATGTATGTGTGTGCATATATATACATATGAGGGCCTTTGACATACTGCTGGGGTAAAGAAAAAGGCAGGGTTTCAGCTGTCAGCAACTACAGGGGATTCTGAGATCACATGTGGTATGGCCATGACTATGACAAAATGGTGACTCTCATGGACAAAGGGAGGACTTCCTGGGCCTGACGGATCCAATACACTTCTGGGCGAAGTGGGTCATGTGGATGGAAAAGAGGAAGGGCTTCTGGGGAAAATGGTCATCAGACTTTTGAGGGGCAGATCTTCCAGCAGAAGTCAGGGGAATGGAGCCTGCACCATCTTGCATCAAAGTTCTTCATTAACTGGTACTAATGACACTTCCCTCAGTTGTAGCATTTCTTCACGCTCTCCTTGTCTTTCTGAATCACAATATAGATCTATGTTGCTACCACTCAAACAAGCAATGAAGTAAGGTATTTGACATAAAATCTAGGAAACAGTAAATAATAATCATTGGAAAGAGGATTTACATATAAGTAGTATTTTAACATATATTAGTAATTATTACAGGCTGATTTGGTTAATTTGGCATTACTTAGTCTAAGCAGATATATGATGATTAGCGTGTAGTGATGATATAAGACATATGAGGTTGGGCTTTCCTTGGAGAGAGAAGATTAGAATAAATATCTTGAATGCCAAATAGCCAACTAAGTATTTTTTATCTTCCTTATATTAAGACAAAATGGTATGATCATAACCAATTACCTTATATAAAGATACTTTATGTTATTACTTAAAACAAAGAGGCCACACGAGAATCCTACCTTCAGGTGCCCAGACCTTGTTATTGAACCTTTTAGTTTAGTAGTTTAGTTAAAACTTCCATCTTAATAGGTAATTTCTCTATTAATGTTTTTTAAAATAATCTTTACTCTTAACTTAAAGTATGCACCTTTTATTTTTTGTATTTGTAGATATTTTTGCTATTTTTATTCTGTATTCACACAATCATGACCTATTTATCTTTCATATCACCATAGCACATGACTTTGCTCTATCATAACTGAAGTGTATTGTTCTTTATTTTCTCTTTGCATCATGATTAAGTAAAATGAATCTTTTAAAGGAAAAGCCTACTCTCTTGGGATTGGCTTCCTTGAACTCTCATGATTTCCCAGCTAAAGTTCAGGGGTGAAGAAGTAGCAACAGAAGCAATCCAATTTTTGGATCAAGCTGTGAGCAGATGCGGATTTGGCTACAAGTCATCTTTGCTTTTCCAAAGGCCATCTCTTTTTTCCTCCAAGGAAGAAGGGTCACACCATGCAGAAGCATCCAAAATGTGCTATTCATCAAACAGATTATTCTGTCCGAAATTTTTATGTCATGATTGCTCCTGATTGTTCTTGCTCCACTTAGAGGACTGAAAGTTTTCAGATATGATCAGTGCCAAGTTTATTGAGTGTTTTCATGAACCAGTATCTACTTGTTCACAGGGAATGTTATGCATTACATGTTCATCAGAAATGGAAATGTGACAATTTAAAAGTACTATTAATATGGAATGACTTCACCGTGAGGGAACAATGAATGTGCTAAGAGATTTGCCATGCTAAAAAACTCTGGTTACCTCAGGTTGTCAGGGGGTTGAAAATCAGGAGATCAGAAAATTCCTCAAGACAAGGAAAACAAATTATATCAGATGTAACAATGTGCTGAATGAGATCTTTTCAGATATCATTAACTGTAAAACTAGAGGGATCATAATGATAATCTAACCTATAAAAAGGTGATAGGACTCACCTAAGTACAATCCTGGACAGCAGAGATCTTTCAGAAAACCGTATTTTTAACATTTACTTTAAATGTTTATTCTTTCACATTTTTAATTCAGCAACCTAGAGCCGGGCAGGAAGAGAAAACAATAAAAATAAAGTAGAGTGCCCTTGGCTCTTCGAAAGACAAAAATAAAATATAATCTAGTGGTCTCTTAGAAATGTATAATAATCCCCTAGCTCCTTTTTTGGTGCATTATGTCAGCCTGCCCTAAAAGGAGTCTAACCAGACTCCTCTGCTTGGACAGTCATATGCTGCTGCAAGGTATGGGGGTATATGTGTAGAGGAGAGGTCATCAGGCAGAGCCACAGCTGCGCTTGGCAGGTACGAGCTGCAGGTAAGGCAATAATGGTTCCTTTGTTAAGGGATAGTCTGGGTTCAAGCTGTCCCACAGAGTGTGCCGTGGAGTTCATCCAACGGCACCAGAGCACCTGACAGGCACCTCATGCATTCTCCACATGTGAGCATACATATTCAAGAAGCTTCTAAGCACTATTCTGAAGTGCTCATGTGTTGCAGATACTTCTGGAAAAGTCCGTCCCTCCCAATGCCATGATATAAGACAAGAAGCCTGGACTATGGAAACAAGTACGTGCTTTGATATCTACACTTGTTTGTATCTTTGCAATGATTTTTTAGTTTTTTTTTTCTTATTTGCTAATGTCACAATTTTCAGTGAAATATGGAAAAATATGCTTAATAAAGCAGGTTGCAAAATTGAAACTGCAGCCCTGCTGAGGATTTTCGAAGTTTGAACTACCTCGGATCTCAACTTGAACTGTTCCATGGCAGTCCCTTTTCTATTCACTTTAATGTATATCCTAAGAAATGCTCTTAAAATAGTTTGACTTGAAAGTTTGAATTTGATGGAAAAAGGGATATCTATTTTTATGTGAAAGTAAATTTACCATATGCTTTCCCAGATTAAAACTTCAGATACATCTTTCAGATGAATTATTGTAGTTATAACTAGAGTCCTTAGTCATACAGTCAGAAACTGATAGAAATTTCCTCACGGTTCAGTGCTTCCTGATTTCTCATTTTAAGAATTCTGATCCAAACTCTTCTGAATCCCTAACAAACATCCAACATAGTTTATTTTGAAATAAAGATTAAACAAAACCTTTGTAAGGTCACCGGCTATCCTGTAACTCAAAATATTAAACTTTTTTACTGCAAGAGAAAATTCCGAAAGAATATAGCACATATAGAAAACATCAGTGCAGGATTCTACCAAGCATAGGCTTCTTCTGGGAATATGAAGTTACTTCCTAGACACAATGAACTGAATTACTCCTTAAGAAAACTTCTGTTGATAGCTGTAGAGAATTGCCATGCAATTGGACTGAACTCCAAAGGACAGTAACAGTTTGCAATTCCTAAACCAAAAATAAGTCGGGTGTGATGTTCCAAGTAAGATGAGATGACTAAATAATTTTCGTGTTTATCAATGTTCACACTTGAAAAAGTGGGAGAAAGATTTTGATGGTGGATGCAACAGCTGCAAGTCTCATAAAGTCCTTGTACTTGTGTGATTAGAAGGTATTCCTTCTTACTCATAACAGACAAACAACAATTTGAAAAGTAGTCACAAGTTTCTCAGAATAACATTTGTACTAGTCCAGACCATACCAAAATTGACGGTAAATCTTAGAAAAGGAAAAGCAGAGATTTAACCTACACTGACTGAAATTTTTGGTTAGAACTTTTTTCCAGATGCACAAGCTAAAGTGAGCTGAAACATTTAAATAAGGTATATCAACATTAATAAAGTGTTTCAGAAGAGAAAGAAAACCTAAACAATGTTCTGAAACACTGAAATCAGTCATCACAGATTTTTATGAAGAAAACTTTTACATTTTTAATATGACAGTTTCATAATTCACTTTAGTTAAAAAAAAAAGCTTTAAAATGAAATGGTTTTCTTTCAGGTTAGATAGCATTAGCTGAATGCTTTGTTCAACCTGAAGTTTTGTCTTTTCAATTTGCCAAAACACAATTAAGAAAACCTGATAATTTTAATTTCTTCAAAAGTAATTTTCAGTATTGCCAAGGAACTGAAAAAGCAGTTATATAAAAGTCCAATTAGATTGTCTGCAAAGATATTCTTACCAGCAGAATCACCTGTGGCTCTACTGGAAGTTATGACGAAGTTTTAGGGCTAAAAAGTGATTGCAAAAGAAGTCCACTGGGTATGAAAGTTTCTCAGCAAGTCAGTTTTTACAAGGATTAAAGGTCATGTTACCTAGAAGCATTACCAACGGGTATCTACCAGAACTGTGAGATACTATTCTCTCAGAGCAAGGTCATGACCTCTTCAGTAAGGCCAGGCAATAAAAAAGATAGGAAGCAGTAAGGGCAAGAAAGTGAGAAATCTTTCTTCTCTCGTTATTTAGCTCATTAAAAAAATCTGAATCCTCAATTTCATAATGTTTAATTAAATTGCTCCACAGTGATAACTTGGGGTAGGGGGAGAACTGCAGAATAGGTACAGCTACAGCTGACCAATCAATAAAAGATATTAAAATAACATGAGCCAGTTATTAAAAATGGTTAAGACCAGCCTCAAATGAACTAAGTTTAGCCTAGCTGCCCATGCAGCAGGAGTAAGTACAGCATCACGTGACAGGAGATTTCTAACTCAGAGCCAGGCTGAGGGGAAATGCGACAGCAATCAGAGCTAAACAAGAAGGGAGACTAAACCAGGGAGTAAAGGCAACCCCCCAGAAGTGTAGGGACCAGTCACGGAAAGGTCAATGAGGAATTCTTTGTGAGTGAAGTTATTAGAGCATTAGATTAGTCCAATTAATTAGTACAACAAAGAACTTATGGTACAGGCGGAGTTGCCCTTTGATCCTCCCTTGTGAAGTCCTACAATCTCTCTGAAAGGCAACTATACTGGGGGAGTAAATGGGAACCAAAAGTGGCGCTGAAGCTGAAGCCACAGAAAACTAAGGTTTTCAAGGTAGAGTAGATCTTTGAAAGAAGGGCATTGCATTGCAAGAGTTTGGGACAAAGCCCTAACAAAATCCTGCCTGAAGGATAGAAAGTGTATTGATATGCATATATATATATATGCAGGTACATATATATATATAGAAAACAAAGTTTGTAAATTTGGGTGTCCAGATTATTAGCTTCAAACAAGACAAAACCAAGAGGTAGCAGGAACAAAATATTTCTATGGTTTTATGAGTCTCTAATTAACCTGTGTCTAATTCTGGTGAAGAATACAAGCCTGGGAGACTAGAATTTTGGACTGAAATCCTGATGCAGCTGAAGGAAGTGGCTGAACTCCATTTTCTTC
>VYZV01029995.1:16896-31136 GCA_013401275.1 Pandion haliaetus
ACTGCAGTAAGCAATGTGTAAAAGTCAGAGTTCCACAATCTCTAAATGAAGGCCAGAGCTTTCAAAAGCCACCTTTGCTCCCGAGCACCCTGTTTCTGATAGCAGAGCTTCATTTGCTATGGGTGTTAATTCAGCTGGAGCCAGAAAAGCTCAATACATTTAAGAAGGATCTTTAGCTGGGCAACAAAAAAAGTTGGCAATCCAATGGAAATAGCTTAAAAACATATAAAGCCCTTCTCAAAAATAAAGATGAAAATTCTCAGACCTGAACTATCCTTCTGAGCTCAGTCCACTGGAAAACGTTGCCCTGTCAAAGCGTCACATCTTTCACAGGAAAATCTAGTCTGGCAGATTTCCAGTTCAATTTTAGCAACACAAAAAATACTAGGATTACCCATCAGTTTTTGCTCCTCATTGCCTTTATACTAACTGCATTTGTCTAGATTTTGTTTTCCTTCAAGACCTGCAAGCTCCATTCGAAATGATAGTCTATATTAATCCTTGTGTCAGACTTTAACTAGGCTGTACTTCATCACAGAAGACCGATGTGCACTCATGCCACAGACTTTCCATAGATACTCGGTGCCACGAAAAGTGCATATAGTAAATGGCTGCATTCATTACACAGACATTTAAGCATTACTTGTTGCTTGAACTTGTTCACTGCCTGGGCAATCCATCTGCCTGCCTTGGGGAAGGGAGTGCCTAGTTCAGCTCAATAATAGCAAGCCAACTGTCAAAAGAAGAAAAGACTGATAGCTGCAGCATAGCATTTCTGCAGCAGAAAGCTTACGCTGGTAATACGGACACTGAATCCATACAGTGTTTTACAGGCTGCTGCGCTCTCTAGAGGGAACTCACAGCAAAGGAAACTGTATTCATTCCCAGACTATTAATGAATTCCCAGGTGACTGCTGGAATAGTAAAAATATTACAGATGATGACAGTACAGTGTTTCAACAGAATGCAGGGAAAATTGGCTAAAAAGATGCTCTGGGGATCAAATCACACCATTTTCTTTACTCCTCGCCAGCTCAGTTACCAGCTTTTCTTCCCCTTCTCTCTGAGAGCTGTTTCCCTTCAGCCTTCGACTGCCAGTCTATGCCAATATCAAAGAATTCTGAAGATAATAGCCCACAACAGGATCTGGTAACTAATGAATGTATATGCAAATGTAGGAGAGGGTAACACAGGAAGCATAAAATGACAGCTAGGGAAGATTAGATAGTGGAAGATTTGACGGTAGTTATGGGAGCTCCAGGAGGTTTATTTCCTCAACCAGCATATTTTCATTAATGAATGACATAAATAAGGTACATTTAGTGAACATAAATCATATAAAGCAGTAATATAATGAGATTAGTACCAGCAAGTGCATTAAGAATGCTTTAAAAAACTAAACACAATCCTGAATGTCATTTAAAAAAAAACATATAGAAGGAGTGGCATATCTGTGTCCAGCTTATTTCAGTATTTTAAAAGAGAGACTGCTGACTGACAAGTAAAAATGTTTTTTTTTCAGAATGTGAGCCATACAATATTTAGCATACCATATTAAGTCAAACTGATTTTACTTTTTTTGTAAGTTTTTAATTTCTGCTAATAGAACTACAGTCTACTCTGTCCTTATACAACAACACAGAACCCTTTATAGTCAGGTAAACATACAAGTAGGAACAGGTTTAACTGCTGTACTTACTTTTGCCTGGGAATGAAAATTATGTTGACCCATGTCAATTCATTAATACTTCCTGAACAAGGACGTGAAAATCCAGCATTTGAAAGAGTTTCACATATATTAAAAAAAGAATCCAGACAGAAAGGGGGGAAAAAAGACCCAAAAGTAGAAAGGTAAACAAAGAAAAAGCCTGTGAGGTTTACAGCTCTGACTGCAAAATATTCAGCCTGGCAGCTCTAGGAGAAATACAACTCTGTGTACTTGTACATGCTCTCCCCATTAGAGGAGGAGTCAGTTTTGCAACACTTAACGTTCCTTGCTCAAGGCAAAACAGTGATTCTCTTCAGTGCAAGCAATGTTTGGAGTGTGACAGCTTTAAAGGTGAGAGTGTACTCTGGAGCATAGGAATGCATCAGCAGAAAAAGAATATTTTTAAGCATCAGCTATGTACTCTACAGGTTGTTGTGGCTCCTTTTAAATGCTTATTGCCTAGGATTTTTTTTTTAAAGGGAAAACTAATACCCCTTCAACATAATTTCATCCATAATACTCTTTGTGCACCAGTAGTCCATGTTTTATATTCTAGAATAGCAGAAAAAATAAATTATTTTCACAACAGGATGAAAAATGTTGATTTTACATCAAAAAGCTGACTAAACAGAAGAAAAAAAGCTTTTCTTATAACTTTATTAGCTTTTACCTGTGATTTGAAAAAAATTCAGATTATGTGATAGGGCTTTGAATTTTACTGACATACTCACTTATTCTCTAGTCATCCACCTCTACTTAACTGAAAATAATTTTACATATTCTTATTAATGCTTTCACTGAATCACACTTTTATCTTCTGTTTTCGTGCCAGTGAACTGAATAGAAAATAAAATGCATGCATGTATAGTGAAAATTCTTTTAAGCAAGAAGATTGAGCAAGAGCATTCTTTTTCATAATGAAGCAGGATTTCTGTGGTGTGGATGTTAAGTTGTTATTAGAGTCAAGTCTCTCCAGTCAAGGTCAGAACTGTTCACATATTTTGACCAAACAGACATTCTGCAAACTATTTCAAACAATCATATGAATCATATGAACAGTTACTTGGCAAGACAGACAAACATTTTCAAGTAAGGAACACATACCTTGTGATCTATCCACACAGATTATAAAACTTCAGGTGTGTTTCTTCAGTATGTTTTGGGCTATGCTAACTGCCAGCTGCTGCCGAGAGGAACAGTTTCACTCTGCACCTCCACCTGTGTTGCTTCATTCCACCCATCGTGTGTGCTGTGTTATCCACTTGACTCCATGTCAAGATAGTTCAGGGAGTTAGGTGGAAGACAATTCTTTTCTTTTCCTCTTGTAAATTTCTGAACAGGCTCGCTCTGAGGTCAAACAAATGCTGGCAATATGGGAACGGAACGCATAGCTGGCAGTAAAGACTCCGTTGATTGTATCATAAAACTATGCCCTAAAATTGATCACATGCTCACAGCGTTCAGCCAGCTCTGAGCAAATTCCACCAGTGACTCTCTGTGTTGAAAGGGGTGAAACTGCTCCTGGTAAATAAGGAACATGTGCTTAAAAAGATGCTATCACCTCAGAAATGAGAAAAGGAACAGAGGGTAGAACCTAACAGGTATTTCACCAGCTAGAAAAGATCTAGCAGGCTGTGGCTGGTTGTTTTATTTCTGCATCTGATTGCCTCTGCTAAACACAGGGAGATCAAAATTGGGGGGGGGGAAGAGAGAGATAAGACCCTGCCCAGAGAAGAGATTTTCAAAATGAAGGTGAATCAAGTACTGTCCACACCATCACCATCCTAATTTCTGTAAGAGGAGCATATAATGTTAAGGTCTGTACATACATTTTTCTCTTAACAAAAATAGACTTTATATCCCTTGAATCCGGTTGACAGGAAAAAGAGAACAAAAACTAATTCACTAATGATTTAGTGAAAGACAAAGGATGAGAGTTAAGAACTATCACTGAGATCTGTAACAAGGATAACTTTACACATTTATACCTGTTCTATCCAGTTTATAGCTAGCTGACATAATGCAACCTTGGCAACCTTGGTAACTGTGGCAGCAGGCAGTGCAGTGTGAGATAGTTCTTAATTATTTCCCCAGGATTTTGAGTTAGTTTTTTCAGCTTTTAATGAGCACTGTGTGCCTATGGCTACACTACTAGCAATATTCAAGCCAGACAGGCAAGTCTGTGCAAGCACACTCAGCCTCTGGTGGAATACTGCCAAGAAAAGAAAACTGTTATCTTAGGAGCACTGGATTAAGAAGAATATTTTAAGGTAGTAGTAAGATCTCACATGCACAGAACACAGGTCACCCACATTCAAGAAATGTTCTTTCAAATTAGGACAGGAGAAAAGAAAGGTCACCAAGATGAGGTAAAGGCTCTAAAGCCTATCTGTTAAAAAGTGACTGACAGAACTTGGCTGGTTTAATGTGGCAAAGTAAAGGTTGAGGCAGAAATGGAACAGGCTTGCACATCCCTGTAAAGGTAATGTATGTCTATAAATACAAAACAGAGGAAGCACTGGAAGAGTCCGGTAGCTATTTAGGCTAAGGAACAATGCTGGAGCAAAAACAACAGGTAGAAACAGAACACAAATAAAATCAGGCAGTAAACTCAAAGGATAATAACCATCAGAGTATGAAAAATTGGAGCAGACTTTCAATAGGGTAAAAAAAAAGCATAGCTACTTGTAGAATAGAGCTTGGCCAGTCTCTGAAAGGGATTATCAACTTGACTAATCCCATGTCACGTAACTGATGTATCCACTTTAGAAATCTGGTTTAAGTCAGGATCTTAAGGTGCCTCTCTAGTCAGCAGAGAAAGATTCCTCTGTGGCTGGTCTAGAAGCATAATAATTTCACTTCCACAGACTGATTTATTTAGAAAAGTTTGTAGGCTTGGAAACTGTTACTACAAGCTATTAAATTCCCAACAGCAGTCCTTAACATCAACAGATCAGTTACGGAAAGGAAGGTTTAGTAAATTAAAAGAGCAAGGGCCCAACTTTATTTTCAAGATAATGACATTTGTATCAGTATAACCTCATCAACCCCAGTGAAGTTATTCTGCATTGGAGATCCATCGGACTTCCAACATTTAGGCAGAACAGAATTTCACTGCTGTCAAAAAGAGCAAAATAGTGTCAGAACAGGAAGCACATAGGATTGGCAGAAAGGCAGGAAAGAAGATACAAGTTGGAGGAACCAGTCAAAGGAAGCAATGAGGTTTTAGGAAAGGGCTTTACAAGTGAGAAAAATCCTAAAAGGAGGATGTCAGGCAGTGAGATTGAAAGTGCATATGAGAGGAGACTGCAATCTGTCTTTCCCTGTCCCCACCTTTCCCATAGCTGTTATCTACCAAAAACCTCCAGCCTTCCTCAGACAGTAACAGTTTGTATAGGGGCTGTGGCTGTTTGTCCCTACTCTTGCTGCTCCGCACGCCTCTCCCCCAAAAAAAGCCCAACCAAAAAACAGAGGAAAGCAAACAGGGCAAGCTTCTGTTCTTTAAATGTAGAGGAAAGAATGTAAGAAATAAAATAGAAATAAGAATACATAGAACTACAGAGAGAATATTTTCTGCTGCTGCTGCCTACTTTCCTTACCATGATCTCCTCTGAAGAAGCAGCAGCCAAAACCCTCTGATGTGAGTCTCTTTAGAGACAGACAAAAGGTTCTTACAGGACATTTGTTGTACACGAGAAGACACAGCAGGTGCCACGACCCCTCACTCACTCATGTCACCCATGTGCCACAAAAGTCCGGTCCCTTTCCTCATCACACAGCAGGTTCACCCCAGAAGTACAGCAAGGACACCTAGGACCAGGATATCCTTAGCTCATGGTGGCTACCATTTTGACAGAGCCATAGCCCATGCTATCTGAGAATGGCCTGTGATGGGCTGGCAGCTGAAGCTGTGCCTTCTCATTTACCCCGAAGTACCCCAAGGCCAGCAAATCCAGGACATTCTGCGTACACTCCATGTCATTAAAAATACAGCCTTTCCCCGTTTCTGGATTTTTGGTCATGGACAAAAAGCACTGAAGCTGGTTTATTTTCAAAATCTGTTCTTAACACATACCACATTTCCAGCCATTACATTTGTGAGTCTTTTCCACACATCCTTTACACCTCTCAAACAAAACCACAATCACTTTAATAGCCAGGGCCTTGTGCTATTGTAACCATTCCCCAGACCTCCATGGCAGTCTGCACTTAGGGGACCCTATTCTTGCACTCTTGTTCTTGGGATATGCGAGATTGCCATTTGCCACAGATATCCCTAGTTTTTTTTACCCTCAGACATGCTGATGATCTTTGTATTAATATGTAGCGGATGGTCACACAATGGAATCTCAGTCAGTGTGGCCTCTGTGTGCATGGACCACCACACTGGCAAGCAGGCATGGCTCCAGCAGCCAGGCAGTCACAGGGAGTCCAGAGATCACACGGTTGTGACTGATGGTGGCAAAGTGGAAGCTGACATGAGCAAAGGAAGGGAGGACTGCCTGGTCTTGAGGGACCTGACACTTTTCTGGGGTAAGCGTGCCATGTGACTGTGGCAGGCAGGATTTCTGCCAGAAGTGAGGTCACTTCTTACCTTGTGTGAAAGTTGTCCTTTAACTAGTGATGAAGTATTCCATGTACCACACTTGCTCATGCCTGCAGCCAGTACAAGTCATCATCTGTGTTGGTATAACAGAGAAAACTGGGCTCCTAGTAAGTGAGGTACGATGTGAAGACCTAACTAGCTCTAACTGTGCTGAAGAAAACTGAAAATTTTATAAAGGCTGAATGAATTAAGGAACAAATGAATTAACCAGACATTCTAGTTTTACAGGAGTTGTTTCCATAAGTTTATTTTTATTTTGAAATTATAAGCACATTTTTGGTATTTACATAACTATAAGGAATATGCCTGTCATCACTGGGAGCTGTTCTTCAGGAATCATCCTTGTCTCATGATGTCCAATATACATACAAAATCCTTTGATATATTTTTTAATACAGACTGAATATTAAATGCAACATTATCTAATTCAGCCTTGCATCACTTGGTCACTTGCCCTATAAAACCCTGTAAATTCATATTCAGCTGTACAAGGCTGGGACATTCAGCTGAGTTTATCTGTTGACACAGACAAAATAGTTCTTTTTTCTTGGATGGAATTATTGTACAACGTGGCAGTTTCCTACTTCATTAAGTCATGTTTGATCACTTGACTACCTCCTAATGAAATTAATGAAATGTTCCTATCTCTTTTAATTGTGGACTTGTAACAAAGCCATAGCTTTCATGGATGCCTTCACTGAGTATCTCATTCTCTTGCAGTTGGCACATAGTTTAATTATGGTTATTATTAAACCAGAACTGGAACATGGTGGAAGGAATGGGGATCACATCCACTATCTGTATTTCAATTCATTATTTTTTATATTTCTGTGTCACAAACTCTGTCCCTTCAATTTAATCATGCAGAGAAAGGGAAGAACAGTAAACTCTATCTATTGTTTAGAAATATGTTTTCTTCTCATGGGAATGTTCATGAAATAAACATGATATTCGTTCTGACTGAGATTTTTTTGCTTAAATTATAAACAGCAACATTCCTGTATCACAACAACTTGGTTGATGCGAGATGCACTTATACAAAACTGGGTTAACAACATTAGATCTAACTGATAAACAATGATGCCATGAGCACAAAGTAGCATTTACACAGTAACATGGTTTCTCTGTACTGGTAGTAAGTGACAGACCAGCCAACCCTTTCAGAGTTTAACTGTTTTAACCTCTTTGATCTATAACTGAAGTTACACTATCACACAATGAGTAATTTCTTATTGGATGTTTTTACTGTTACAAAAAGCCTGCCTACATTTCTAAACCAGAATACATTTCCAAAAACTCTACATCTAATTAGCACAGTATGTCCAACAGAATCTCATGTTGTCTGAAAAGACAAATAGAAGAAGAGGTAGTAATAAAAACAGGTTTTCAAAGGACTTGTCTCCTAGTTATTACAATCTCTCTTAAACTGATTCAGCCTCTTAAAATATTCTAAGAAATGGTCCCAGCCATTATTGTAGGGCAGATGATACAGCTTTTGAAAAGACAGTGAACAGAAATACTGCTTAATCTAAGGACCAGTAGCTGTAAAAGTGTATTTTATGTATTGCCCTCCTTATGTTCTTACTTTTTAGCCTCTTCAAATGCAGAAGTGTTAGACCTGTGTCTTGAGCTGTTTGTTCCCTAAATCAATCAGAAATTGTTGAAGTAGATGAGGAGATGTATGTGAAATCAATAAAGTATGTAATATTTAGAAGGCAGAACTATGTAATGATGATGAGATTCCTTCTGATTCTGTAATCTGTTCAGTTATGAACTTGGCCTAATGTACTTCTCCATGCTGTTCTACTGATGGCCATCAGTGCAAGCCCTATGGCCAAGAGCAGTGCCTCCTGAGTGATGTTTAAGTTCAACCCTGACTGCAGTATAATGGCTACTCAAAGATCTTTTCTGATGTGTGCCTGAATGTATTTGTGTTGCTTGCTTCAGAACAATCTCAGGTCTTTGCTCTAACTTCTGGGCCTGACAGCTGTGCTATCCAATAAAGTTGAAAAATCTTTGCCTTTTCATATCAAGTTTTCTGAGTCATATAATCTATATTATATAATACACAGAATACAATAGAATACATTATATTATGAGAAGTATTAGAAGAAAACTCTTCCTTAAGAATTACTTCCCATAAGTGTATTAAATCCATTATGAAATAGAAAATAATGCTCACTTCCAAAAAATATATTGCTATTCAAAATCATGTTACATGATCATTAAGAATCCTACTGGATCCCAAATAGGAAATTTGGAAATAGTTCCCTCCTATCAAGGCTGTCCAATTTTCCACTTAATTATTTTCAATGAAAATACTTTGTTATTCAGGATTATCTGGGGGGACTGATTCACCTTTTGACCAGAATCATAGTTTTTAGTTAGAAGAAATCGCACAAGGACCATCAGCATACTAAAAGCATTCTAGCTGATCAGTTTAATACTGACATAATTACTAATAATTAATTTTTACTTAGCTATCCTTTTATCTGTTTTTTAATTTCTTTTTTTCCCCTTCTTTGTGCAGTATGAGTGATGGGCATAATTTCAAGAAAAAACAACTTGTTTCATAATGATGATAATTGTCTCTCTCTGTGGTAATTACTAACTTTTCTTCCTAAGAGTCAATCAAGTTTTGTATGTGATAGTTTGTTAACAAGAAACAAATAGTTACAATGCCTAATTCATGTTTTTTACTGATGCTGTTCTACTGTAGTAGTTCAAACTGGAAGAATGTTTTATTAGTGGGGTACCCTTACTTCAATTTTGAGCTTTTCTTCTGCATATTAATGCAAAGAACCAAATTCTGCAAAGAGACAGACAGCCACATGGCAGAAAACTAGCAATGATAACGGCTGTGACAATTTCTTACAAACCACACACTGAAAAGAAGGAATTAACATATGGAACTTTACAATTGTACAATGTGAAGAGACAGATTGTAGAGACTGGAAAAACAGTAGCTTCACATAATTTGCTCAAGCCATTCATGGGACACAACACAGTAATCAGCAAAACTTCCATGGAAAGCAAAATAAAAAATAAACCACATGGCAAATAAACAATATAATGTACACTCAAAGCACTCTGACAAGTAGAACTTGGGTATGAAGTATGTTTGTTTTCTTGGTACTTGAGCTTTAATATCCCAGTAAGATTGCCTATCTGCAAGGACAGCAGCTGGTTTTTTTACTTTATTGTTTTCTTTAATCTAAAATAAGAATTTTTATTGAATATACGTGCCTTGCTCTTTGTGCATAACAATAAATGGCTTTTTCAATAGAACTACATATTTGAAAAAACCTCCATAAATGCTTAAAAAATTCTGGGCAAAATAATTAAAAATACAAAGCCTTGTAAGATTATTTATGAATCACTCTCAGTTAGAAGCAAATAGAAAAAATAATGCTAATTTTATCTGCTCGTGCTGTTTCTCATGGAAGTATTCCTAGAAAAGAGTAAGCAACTACCATCACAAAATTACAGAAAATGTAGTGCACAGAAAATAAAGTGTAAAGGCAGCAAAAGCAATTTCTTCAAATCAAATTATTGCTGTACTTCCCTAACACCACACATGCTCTGCAATTTAAGCATCCATTTGAGGTACTGATTCTCTAATAAATAAAACCTAAAATCAACCTTCTGACCTTAGGAGAGGAATGATAGAAGATAAGTCCCTAATTTCTCATGAGTCAATGGAGCGAGATGCCTCTCAGTATTTTTAACTTATGTTCAATCTAAATCTCCCTTGTTGCAACTTCTGACCACAGCCTTCTCCCACTATACACTTTTTAGAAGAGTCTAGCCTTTTAGATAGTTGAATATTACTAGATCCCCCATTAACCTTTTCTTCTTCAGGCTAAACAAACCCTCTTCCCTCAGCCTCTCTCTGTGCATTATACGCTCCAATCCACTAACCATCCTAGGGACCCTCTGCTCCAGTTCGTTGACATTTCTTTTGTACTGGGGAACACAGCAATACAAATGCAGTTACCCTCCCCCTAAAATAGCACAATGTACGGTTGCCTGTTTCACAGAAAGAGTGCACTGTTGGCTCATATTCAACCTGGCATCCATTATAAATCCCAGGTCCTTTTCAACAGGGCTGCTACCATGCCAGCTGGATCACAGCGTGTACTGATCCATGAGGCTACTCCATCTTAGATGCAGAACTACATAAGCCTTCTTTTGGTCCACTCCTCGAGTTTATTAAATATCCTCTGGGTTGAAACTCTGCCACTTGTCCTCTCAGCCTCACTTCACCCCTAATTTACTACCTTTTGTAAATGTGCTAATGCTAATGTGTCATCATCCAGTTCACTGATGGAAGTATTTACATTTGACCACTACTAGATGGTGAGAAAGTAAAACTAGCACTGGAAATAGGGGCAAGAACACTACAACGTCTACCAATACCACCTCAGCTATAGACACTAGATGTTCCTAATGGAAGAAAAAATCACCTCTGCAGAACAAACACTCCTAAACATGTTTGGGCGTGCACAGCCATGTGCCGAAGGAACTTCTGGTGCAGAAAGTAAGCACCTACACATTAGGATGATGGAGAGTAGATGGCCACACTCCCTGTCAGCATTTAGATGAGCTTCAGGAGCTAATGTCCTAGTTTAGGCAAGAATCCAGTTGACAGAATTACATTCAATGGGTATAAGGAGCTAGAAAAATAATTCCCAGGTGCTAAGGGACAGTAAGTGGCAGCATATAAGACCAACCCAGGTGAGCTGAAGAAGGTATAGGTGCTCAATATGTGATAGAATACACACAAACTTTATGGAATTTCTATGGTAATAGTTCAAAACAGTGTCTTATCATTATGCATAAACTTTAGGTTTCTAGAATTGTAGCTTATTCTTACAAAATAAGATTTCTTAAAATCAATGATTCTTTTCTTGAGAATGTTTCTTGTTTTAAAACTCTTTTTAAAGAAGCTCTTTTTGAAGCTTCTCACTTCAGGATGGTAAAGCTAACAGTCTAACAGCACGATCTCCATTTCAATAGGTCTGTTGCACAGAAAAGAAGAGATTTTCATCCTATGTATGTCAAAATGGCAGAGGAAAATTAATTATAATTATGTAGGCACACACTCTGGTTTTCAAATATAATTTGGCATCTCAAATTTCACTCAATGCCTGTCTATGGTAGGTTATGTTGCTTTTCCAGTTCTACATAATCTTTCATTATTGTGCAATCAGAAGCTCTCTTACAAAGATAAGCAAGATTCCTTGTGAAAAGCTTATCTGCTGCAGAAGGTGCTTTAGTTGTACAGAATCAAAATACTCGTTTCTTAGCAAACCCCTTTGTTATTATTAGTTTGCTGATATACACAGATAATTAAATGGAGACAAAGATATGAATGTGGTTTTGTGATACAAAAACTCCTTTGTTACAAACCACAGCTTCATAGTCCTAACAGTATTTTTGAAAGACTACAACATATTATGTTCTCAACACCCCTTACAACAGATATGCAGTATTTGACATATGCACGTCACTTCATTAGCAGACAGATGATCAAATGAAGTTACTGAGGTATGAAACTGGCTTTCTTCTCTTACCCAAATATACAAGAGACAGGAAATGCTTTTGAAATGGAAGATCTAATGTATAGGCCAAATCACCTTGTGTGAGGAAATCAGGAGCAACCAAGCTTTTGGAGAATACTCAGTCTGTTTCTTGCTTTTTAAAGCAAAAATCCAACCTGTGGAATGGGATAAAGTATTCAATTTTACATAATTAAGCACAGAGCACAGCTGATATTCTAAGGTCCCTTTAAACAACTCTTCAGTTCAAAGGTATAATCAAGTGTACCAAAGTCATTTATAAAAAATACTTTTCTAACCTGTTCTCAGAGACATCTAGTAACAGAGATTCTACGTTTCCAAGTAATGTTGAAGAGTTTTCCCCATTGTTCTTTAAAAAGCTGGCCTTTTACTATGATTTTAAGGCACCTGATGCAGACAATTAGAGTTGCAATTGTTTATCTTATATTATTGCACCCAATACATAGACAGATAGTCTACATATTAGTATACTTGGTTCATAGGCATAGGAAAGTATTTACCTGACTATGTCAATTTGTAAGTCTGCCTTTACACGTGTAATATGCAATTTAAGAGCATTTTCATCTGTACAGAACTGCTCTCATTCATCGTTTGTGGATTAAATATATGAATTCATTCTCTGGAGTCATTTATTTAAAATGCCTCACAGAAATAATGCTTTGGAAAATATCCTTATTATGAGTTCATTTTCCTGCTAATAGACTAGATTGAAGTATCTCTCAAGCAAAGTACTAGAAGGCACTTTGCTCTAGATATTTAAAAAACACACAAAGACATACAGATTTTTCACTGGTCCTTCTCTCTTCTGTATATGCTTTATAAAAATACAATATATTTTTCTCTAACAGGAGTGTAGAATGTCTACGGGAGATTTTGATGAAAACTGTACTTTCTCCCATAAATTCTGCTAATTGTTTTTTCATTTCCCACGCAGGTTGTCTGAAGTTACTACTTAATACACTGTTTTTCAGCCAATCATTTAGAATCATTTAGATGGTTCCATGTAGAGCCTTTTCGCTTCATGGATTCTGTTTTATACTGTTTATTATGATAAAAACATTTATTTGTGAAACATCAGATCATACTAACTGGAAAATACTTAAAAAACCCAAGAAGAACAATTTTTTCCCTCAGGATGTTAACCTCACGTCTTGACTTTCTTTGACATGTACTAGCTGAGAATTATTTTATAGTCCTAATGCATCCCATGCAATTTTCAAGAAAAAAAAAGCCATCTTTTAAAAATAGGATCTATGTTAATAGAAATAATTTGGTGAAATAACATTGCCTTTTTAGACAACGAAGCAGAGAAAATAAAACTAGTTATATATCATTCTGCAACTTGATGTGTTGGATTTGACCTCTACATGTATATGCTATTAATTTTCTATTCAGCATTTGTAGTCTGACCTAGTTTCCACCTTTTATGTGACTCTCTGTTTCTCAGGTCAATCTTCATGTTCTTCAGTCACTGAACTCATGATTTAGCCAAATTGGTATTTTATCGAACTGCCTCTCTTTCTTTTGCTCAAGAGTAATTTGTGTGGGTGCCCTTCAGATTCTTCCTTTAAGAACCTGCCAACTTTCTTAGTTGCAGTTATGAAAGAATGCTTCTGTCTAAATGTGAAAACAAACTAATAGCCTGTCTGGTCCTTCAGCTCTCTGCAAGGAAAAAAATTGGTGGGAGCCCTCATTCAAATACTGCTAGCACTTGACTATAATACTCCCTTGCCTTGACAGTATATAGTGGGGGGTCTGAGATTATCTGCTTGTTTTTTTGTAACTGTTTGTTTGTGTGCCAGATTGGGATTAATTTCAAAGAATGCATGCACACAGATGTATATTAGTAGCACATTGCTGGTACTACCTATGTCTATGGCAAATTTCTGATTGGGGGGTTCTATTTTATTAAGCTATCCTTGCACATACTTATCTTTTATATATCCTTGTTTCCTTGCATAATCCTTGTTTACTTGATAACAAACCTTGTTGTTAACACGGTTATTAACACTGATCCAATTTTCACCTTCTTGCTCCAATCAGTATTAAGTAGTTTAAAACTTCTGCACACCAATACAGCCATCATTGAACAAAAAACCCCCAGACATGCCCTGGGTAGAATTTGAGTGAAAAAACCTGAATACTGAGTAAACACAGAGAAAAAAAGTTAAATTTTGGGAAAAAAACAAGGCTAAAGAGTACTGAAATTCAAAAAAATACTAGAAAATGTGGCACAGAAATGGTATCTGTGTTCTTTTGTATACTAAGGTGTTATGGGTTTGTGTGGCGTGTTTTTTTTTCAGTAGCGGGGGAGGGGGACGCAGAGGTGGCTCCTGTGAGAAGC
>VYZV01030000.1:1800-23584 GCA_013401275.1 Pandion haliaetus
AAACATTTGCTATCTAAAATGACTGTCCTGGTGTATAACTGTTCCAATGCACTGCTTTAGTGGAATGGAGGGTTTAGCTCCAAGATAAACACTTGTTGGCTTCCAGTTTCCTGGGGAAAATGTTTTTCATTCAGTACTGAATAGCAATTTACCCCTAAGTTCAGTAGGAAGGTGGAAGTGGATATTGTGCCAGTCTCAACTCCTAGGGCTGAAGGCAGACGTGCCACAAATGAATCCCTACCAGATCTCAAACATACAGCTCTCTGACTGTAGAAGCCAGGGACAAATGAAGCCTGAGTAGTCTTGCTCTGGAATGTGCAGCAGGGCAATGGCATGCAAACATAAGCATATCTTCATCCAGGGATTGACTCAAGATATAATGTTGCCTCTGCTCTTTCCATGTGCTCTTTTGAAATACTAATGTCCTCTCATCAGGCAAAGATGGTAGTCAGGGATGACAGGATACAGGAACAGTGAGGCTTTCTGCTTGGCTTTGAAGCTGTACCTGTTCTGCTGGTGACATTATGTACTTGCTCTGTGCTTGCCATATAGTTTTAGGATGTCTCCAGCAATGAGCTTTTGAATTGTCTCAGTACCTGTCAGTGGTGGTCAATCCAGAATTTCAGTGGTTAGCATGAAAGCATTATGATACCGAAAGGCAACGAACTGCTGTAATACTTCAACCTGCACTCCTGTAGAAGAATCCACCAGAAGAGTGTGTGTGTGATGCCTTGTGTAGGGTGGCTAGAAAGTAACTAAATAAGGAATTTTTCCATTTGAAAAGTTAGAGAAATACAAGTAAGGGAGCCAGATGTTGTTTCTGCTAACACTTGCTGAACAACAGTGAATCCAACTGCAGTTTTCTTAACAACATCTGCCATTGAATTTTCAGAAATGAAAGGGTCCTGGGCTACTATAGTTGTTCCAGCACACAAAATCTAACTGAGAGGAAAAAATGTTCTGGTTTACTCAGTCATTGCATGGGCCTTTGCACCTATCTTTGCCTGTGTCTCTACTCATGTACCATCATATAGTGCTGGTTTTGGACAGCTTACTCTATTTGCTTTTCTCTTCTGCAAAATCTCAGTTCATAAAACAAGCTGAAGAATGTTAACAAGGGATGCTTCTCTGACAGCTGTGTGATATGCTGCTATCTTGCATGTGAGGAATATGCATGGAGTCCTCCAAAGTTTGTGTAGATACAATCCATGTGCCTTGTGAAGACACAGGGGAATTATGCTGTAAGCCTCAATTTCCAGGAAAAGTAGTATCTAAGCCCAGGCTTAACTTCTGCCTTGCTGGCTTTATGTTCCTCTCGTGGCTTTCATCTTCATAATAGCTAAAGGTCTGTCATTATTAAGCAATTCTGGGGGAGAGCTAAAGGAGCTGTAGCCTGAGAAGAGAGGGTGGAAAATAGTATCCAACAAGTATGGTAAAACACATTTTGGTTATAACAGAATGTGTTTATTTTGTAATTGGACCAGAATACCAATAGATGTGTTCTTGGATGTCCTCTGTTCAGACCCAGGCAAACATGGCACTAATCAGAAAACTCTGATAGTTGTCCCACGTGCTATATAAAAATGCTTTCATTTCAGTCTTCTATTTACTTTGCAGGAATCTAGGAATCGCAAAATCTTTCCCTGAAATCTTACAGAAAGTTGGGGTTGGATAGTCCAGAATTAGTTGTTTAGGGAGCTGGAGAGAAGTGCACACGGCTTTGGCACATGCCTGTAAGATGTATCTTACAATGCTGCTGGCCACGGGAATTTCTGTGGGTAAATAAGATTTCTGTCTCAAGGGCTGTCCATATGGCCCCTTTCACCAGCACTAATTTCACTTAGATTAACTGCACAGCACGAATATGGGTCAAAGCCTGAATTGTTGGGAGAATGAGTTCCTGCTTGGAAACTGCTTCCCACAGAAGTACTTGTTGGCAGCTGAGATCATAGTGCTCACACTCCTCACAATAACCTACTTTGAAATGTATTTAGAGAGGGGTCTTGGCAGTCTGCTTGCTGCTTTTTCATACAAAGTGCAGGCCTTGGTTTATAATCCCACTCAGCACGTCAAGGCATTTGCTGCTGGGCCATCATCTTCTCTGACTATGTAGCACAAGGCAAAGCATCTGCGTTTGGACCAGCAATACTAACCACTTTGGGTAGCATTTTTCCCCTCAGTCTTTAGCAAGAACAGAGGAGTTACTCTTTGAAGTACTGCATTATTTATTATAGAAAAAACTGCTGGTTGTTTCCGTGAACACTGTGCCCTGACTACAAGTGGTGAAAGGAGATGGAGAGACCCAAGGGGAAGAAGGGAAGGAACAGATCTCATGGTGTCCCTGGCTCACATGTGTCTGTGGTTCCAGTGAAAATTGCTTCTTGCTTTTCTTTCTCCTTTGCCTACTCTACTGGTGGCAAAGGGCCTGCATTGCAGTCAGTCATTCCTGAATCTGTAGCTAGTTTGGTTGTCTCCTATTATGTCAGGCTGCCTTATGGGAGAAATACAGAACTTAGCCATAAATGGCCTGCTTCATAAAATGGAACAAAGCTACCAGGTGAATAAACTTTTTGGGGTTATTTTTTGTTTGGGTTTTTTTTGTTGTTGTTGTTTAAGTCTGAAGTGATCTTCAGAGCCCAGTTCCTTCTAATACATTCTTAAGTTTTTCCCCAATTCACTCATACTATTCACAAAGAGAAGTGCTTTGAGCCAGATCTGGAGGTGCTTTAAGCACAGGCTACCCTAAGCAGTTGGAAGGATAGTTTAGAGGCTAGAACCCACCCACACTGCAGTGAATACAGAGGTAAGATTATTTCAGTGCCACTAGCCCTCCCATGTTTGTCACCAGTCTCTTTCCTTCCCCTCTGGATAGATAGATTTTTGAGAGTTAACTGAAAAATGATCATAAGTCATCACAACACAGAAAATTGTGTCCTTTTAGATGCTGACAGCGGAATACGACAACTCAGAAACATAGGAATAGTTTTGGTGTGAGGATGCTTACAGCTTGGTTAGCACAGGAGGTTTGTACACCTATTTCTGGGGCTAATACTGCAGTACAGAAATAGGGGAGACAGTGAAACTTTATTCACCGGAGCTAAGGGCCTCGTGGACAAAGAATGCAAGGCACGAGTTTGCTTCTTGCCTCTGCTACCAACTTGAGTTTGGACAGCTCTCACAATCACGTTCTGCTTGCATGTACAATGCCCCCCTCCTCCACCTTTGTAGATCAAAACCACTGAGTATTTATCAAGCAGCTTAAAATTAAAGTGGACAAAGCAAAGGTAGATGCAGTTTTGAGTAGATAGTGAACCCCTCACTGGCCTCATGGTCTCGTGACAGTGTGAAGCCTCCTCCCATCCTCTGCCCCCTTCCATTTAGTGACACAAGGCAGGGTGTCCGCTGTGGAAGTGCACAGGCTCCAATGTGCTTTAGCATCCTACCTTCTAAGTAAAGCAGACACAGAAGTCATCATACCTGAGCAAGTTTTGTTTACTTATTTTAGTACAAGCAGAAATGGTGATAGCTGCTTGTGCTGCATGCAGTCACACTTGCAAAGGGATTCCTGCTAGTTGTGAGAAATTGAGTATAGAGAGTTATTCTAAAAATCTGAATGCTCTGCATGGCCTAGAAGATGAGTGGTCTTATAAAATAATGTATTTCCTATGCATGGTTGTAAAACACTTTGGGATCATTAAAGAATAACTATTTTGGGGCTAGTTTTGTTTTGCTTTCTGTATGAGAGTGCACTTTTTTTTGAAGCCTTCTACTGCTGTTTTGAGACCACCATACTAGGAACTTTCTTCAGTATTTTCCCATCTCTTTCTCCTTATGAATGCAGGAAGCACAAAATATTCTTCTGGCATTTGAGCTGCAGTTATTTTGAGTGACTCCAAACAGAGGGAAATGTGTTTCTGCGGTAGTTGCTGCAGAGAAAGAATTTTGCTGAAATGTCTCTTCCCCCACCGCCCTTTGGTGGCTGCAGAAAAGAAGCCAGTGTTTGAGGCCCCAGCTCTGTGCATCTGCTGGATCAGTTTAGGCCAATTTCCCCCCCTCCGCCTTCCTCTCTTTCCATTAGCAAACTAGATATAAAACAGAAGCCATTGGATAAATAAGAAAAATGTGTAGCAGAGGAAGCCCTTGTGATTAGGGAGCTGTTAACCAGTTATTTCATGTCCGGCTTTCAGTGTATTTATAAAAATGATGCTATTCAGTGACACATCAAATTACTATAAATGGCATTGGCTTAGTTGCTTTCTCATGGAAGCCAACTTGCACTTTATTTTTAACTTGGGCCCACTGATTATTTTTAAAGTTAGTGTAGTATTTGTTAAAGATGCTAAAGTGGCAGGCAAAGTGTGGGCAATATACATCAAATTTGCTCACATCCTGTCTTGCCAGTGCACTCCAGAGTCCTGCGGAAGCATGTTGGGAGGGAGCAGCTTGGTTAGTGTCTGTGCATTCACTTCTTGGCTATTCTGGGGAGATGTCTGATTGATGAGATTAGTGGCAGCTGCAGTGTTTGGTTTTGTGATGTGGAAGCTTGTCCATTAGGAACTGGCCCAAGACCCAGTAAACTCCTCCTCCCCCCTTTTTTTCCATTGATCGCCAGCAGTGATCACATCATTACATGCATTTATAATGTCCTTATTGAGACTTCACTGTGTGCACATGGTTTAAATCAATGGCTTCCCAAATAGGGGCAGCAAAAGCACCGGTACTCCCTACCTGCCTCCAACAATGTGCTTGTAAACTTCAGAGACAAGGAGAAACTAAAATACAGCTCATGGAGAAGCGCCAGGGGGTTCTGAGTCTACAGTTCACACTATGCTTTGGACAAAGAGGTGAGTCTTGCATCATGGTCTAAATGTGTTGAGGCTTAGGCTTCCAAACATTTCTTCTGGAACAAATATCACAGAACAGAAAATGTTCTGCATGGCATTGTGGCAGATTCTCAAAGCTGTCCTTGTCATATCGAGGCATCTGGCAGGTCTAGTTCATTTGAACAGTGGCTAGTAACTGGCACCTGGAAGTGGGGAAGGAGACCATTACAAGCCTGGGGCACATATCTTATCTCCCTTGCTTTATTTAGCGGGTAGATTGTAGTTCTCATCACACTTGCTGAAGTTTCCAGATAGTCTTCAGGGCTATCACTCTTAGTAAATGAGATACTTGTGGGAATAAGGCATTGCACAAAACTGTCTTAAAGAGAGCTTAAGCCTGGGTTGGAACTTGGAGGTGAGGATGTTACACAAGTGCTACGGAGCCATTTCCATGCCAATTCCATCCCAAACAGCAAGCGTTCATTCCAACAGTACAATCTTCTGGTTTCCAGTTATATTCCCTCAAGGATCAATACCTGTACAGTAGCTCTACTGTGCATAAAATAGTAATTTGAAATCTAGATTGAAGTGACTACTCAACAAAATATTGTCCAGCACAGTGTTTTTGCACTGGGAAAAATAGCGTATACAAGACTGCTATATCTTTCCCTTCTTTGTTTTCTCTGATTCTGAGAGATCCAGTGCATCATAGAAAATGACACTTTCAGAGCATTCAGCCTGTCCTTGGTAGCCATCCAGTTTGTGTGTCTCGAGAGTTCCTTCTTCATAATATTTACATTTAATATTCTGATTGGAATTGAAAAGACAACATTTGTTTGTACATTGCTGGGGTGAGAAATAGTTTTTAATCATACCACAGGACAGCCTATTTGCTAACAGGCTGTTTTCTAGTCTGGAAATTTTATAACCTACTTAAATAAAAAGAAGTCTGTCTTGGCTGAGATTTAATAGCAGATGCATTTGTGAAGTCTTCTCTGATTATTCAAGTATTGCTATTTAAGTAGGTGAAATATAATTAAGAATAATTGAAATTAATTAATTTTGACTTATCTTTAGTTTTACTGCTACCATAGTTAACAGCTGAATTTAGTCCTTACAACCATTTAACCAGGAAATGGTTTTGCCTTGTCCATGTCTCAATTTTGTCATCTTCTGGATGAAGGGATGATTATGTTGCTTTGAAATTCTGTTTACTAAAGGAATAAAATCCTTTTTGTGATCCAGTACCCCTTCCTTGCTTGTTGTATTTATTTGCTTACTTGCCAATTCCCTTGATTTAGTAACTTCGCAATTGTAAACACCCTTCCAGTGTGTTCACTACTTGCATGAACTGACCCACTAGAAGGCATCCTCTGGTATTTCAGTTAGGTAATGGAAGTATAATGAAGAGGAAAGAAGATAAAATAAAAAGTCAGACCATACTTGGTTCAGCATCCTGCTTGCAGCCCAGCATGGTTGCGCTGGAATCCTGCTGATGGAATGTCCTGACATTATGGTGTTTATTTCCACCACAGCCCTGAAATGTAAACAGGACGTTGTTGGATGCTAATCCAAGGGACAGGAAATGAATGAGAACCTGGGATTCTTGGGCTATTGGTAGGACACAAGGAAGTGAATTTTATGGGAGGATTGGCATTTGGTACCAGCAGCGCACTGGACGACACGTCAGAAGGGGCGTTTTCAGGAAGGGTACGTTTACAGGGAGGAACAAAACATAGGACTAGTGTCAAAAGAAGCACATCAATATATGCAGCCACTTGCAGGACATTTGGCATGTTAGGATGCTCTGTGCATCCCATCCTAACAGGATGAAAGATATATAGAGAGTTTGCCTTGAACTTGAAGTGTATATAGAATAAATGGCAGCTTATCACTGTGGTGTTTGTTTTCCCCTGTGCCTTATAACGCAAGAGTGAATTCAGCTGAGGAACATGAAAGTAGCAGAGAGGGGGCCACATAGCATCTCTTGTTCCAGCCCTAAAGCCCAGAGGGCATAGATGGGAGGTAGCACAGTCAGGGAAGTGTTGGTTTAAGTGGTTTGATGCACTAGAAAGCCAGCTGTGCTTCTCTTAGGCAGACCTAAATAAATTAATGGCATAAGGATATTATGGAACTTCCAGTCACGGCTCCCTCCCCCATGAAATGGAAAGGGGCATGTACAACTTGCATAGGATGGTGCCTGCTGTGCTGTGTTTGGGGAAGAGGGAGATGAGCCACGACAAAGCCATCGCCACGTGCTGTGGGGCACTTGAGACTCACATTGTTGGAAAGAGGGTTACACCCCACTCTTATCCTACTAGAAGATCTTGACTCTTCCAAGGAGCAGCTGCTGATGCCTCCTCTGCAGTACCACTTGTAGTAGCAAAGACAGAACTGTGTTGTAATGAATATAAAGGGGGTCCTTTATTGAAGTTCCTAAATGCATACAGACCCTGCAATTCACGCTGGCTCTCTAGCTTCCAGACTGGCTGACTGCTGCCTGATGTTGCCACACAAGGTCTCCCTAAGTCTTGGTCTGGCGTCTGTAGCAAGAAAATGACTGGCTAAAAAGAAAATGAATCAAGTTTTCTGTGCTGGGAGTGTTGTGCACTGTTTTTTGTTGTAACTCTGCACACGCTCTGCTGGGTGCATTTTGCAGCAAGGCATAATTTTATGGTAGGCATCTTCTGACATTTTTTGCGAGCATCTTGCTGGCACAGTTGCCAGTGTTGATACCTTTTGAACAAAATGCTCTGAATTGTGCCTCTGCTATGCTGCTTGGGCTGGGTTTCCATCCGGATCTGGAATTGGAAATTTATTACTTGGAACTGGTTTTTAAAGGTGAAACTGACACCGGTTTCTTATTACTTACCAAGTCCTGAGGGCAGAGTTACATTCCTGACGCTGCTGTAGGTGTTAATGATTTCATCAACTCGAGAAGCACAGAGCCCTGAACTCTGCTCTTGGCAGCTAGTAAAGAAGGGAAACTGACTTTTAAATATTTTGTTTTTAAAGGTTTTTTTTTTTAATGGTGTTTACATTAGCAAACTGGAATTTGTGAGAGAGACTTACAATTGGAACTAAGAGAATTTGTTGACTACTTCATTCTTAGAAATCAAATCGATAGTAAAGCCTCAGTAGGCTGCTGCAACTGGTCTTGCCAAGCACCTCTGAAGTTGCAAAAGAACAAGAATCTGTGAGTGGGCCTACTGTGGGTGCAGGCCTAAAAGTTTCATTTGTTTGGTATGTTTTCTATGCCTCAGAATAATGAGGAAGGATACTATTATGCAGATCCCAAGATTTTTTCTATATTACTTTCAATTGCATGCAAATAGCTCAAAAACCTTGCTCTAAATCTGGAAAGATTCCAGGATGTGGTTTTTTGTTTTGTTTTTAGAATAGCTTCTGTCTTGTGTCGTGCAGGAAGATGGCATTGTGAACAAGGACCAGGATTTTAAAATCAGAATTAACTGGCATTACTCTGGGCTCTGCCGCTCACTTGCTGTATGATCTTAAGCAGACCATCATTCTCTTCATACGTGTATTGCAATATCCTTGTGTCTTGCCAGGTTGCCATGAGATGTAACTTCTTCTGTTTTAAAATTGAATAACTTTTTTGATCCAAGAGCTATCTGTTTTTCAAGTGACCATTGTACATGTGACAGATGGCTGCAGGGGTAGTAAATGGAAGGTTACAGAATTTAACATTGATTAATCCCAGGTATTGATGGATGAGACTCAAAAGCTTATCCTGTAATTATTTATAGAGGTGCTTAAAAGGTGACTTGTTGATCACCATTTATAATTAGCTATACAGAGAATGTTTGGTGATAGCATTTTTCAGTCTAGGAAAAGTAAGTCGGGGTCGAGGCTCTGGGAATTTAAACTTGGCAGATGAAACACAAATCTCTAAAGTGAGAGACAGTTTACTGAGGGTTGTGGTAGATTTTCTACTGCTGGAAATCTTTAAATCAAGTGAGATGCCTATTGAAAAGTTATATTCTACTTCAGGCAGGAATTAATTTACAGCAATCCTGTGGCTTGTGCTATGCATGAGGTCAGACTAGCTGATTGGTAGAACCCTTTCAGCTTTATAGTTCGTAAGACTGTCTATCACATTTGTGAGTGTAAGTCTCACTGAGGCCAGTGGAAGCCAAATAAACCTAAGGCCAGAGTTTTACACATCCTTCTTTCACATCCTTCATGCTTCCAGCCTGTATTCACTTGTTGCCCAGCTAACACATGGAAATATCCTCCTGTGTTGCTTTTATCTTCTTACCACTGCACGGTGCCACTTAGCTTGCTATGTTCCAATTTGCAGTACCTTCCACATGTGCCTTAAAACTGTGGGATGTTGCTTTTTTGTTTTCCTTGTTTTTTTGAAACGTGAATTGAAAAGTGAGAAGGCTTGAGCTGATCTAAAAGGCAGCATATCAGGTTGTGAACACAGCTGGACATTTCTGCTCTGCTGTCGCTTTGACAATGATCGATATAGGGCATTCATATGTATTTGTATTTATGATTTTTAGTTTCCTCCCCTCCCAAGCATTGTACCATTCAAAATTGCTCAGCAGAAGAAGGGATCCTTGACTGTTGAGTTGCTATCCAAGCTTCATACACTTGTCCACCAAGTCAAACGGAGGTCCAGTGTTACTTTTGCCCCTGTACATTATGGCACAAGGAAACTAGCCCAGTGGGTTTTGTTTATTCTGTTTCCTACTGTTGTGCTATACTACCTTCTCAGAGTGGATGAGGCAGCTCAGGGGTAAAGTAGAACTCCATATTCCTGACCAAACTAGCAGCTAAATGATTGCTGTTGCTGAAGCACCACAGCTGGTAATAGCCTACAGGTGTTGAAATTGGAGAGGATAATCACTTGGCTGTTTGAGTGACTATTCTGAGAAGACAGACTAGATCTTGGTAAGTGTTCATCTCCCTTACTGACACTGGTGGTTAGACTTTCGAAAGAGCTCAGTATGTCTCATACAAATTTTTCCATTAAGATTTTCCCATGAAAAGGTCTGTTCTCAGAATTGCCAAATTTTGAAGAAAACCTAGTTTTCCAAATGTTTCCACATTCTTATGAGATCTGGATATTTCAAAATTTGTGATAAATCACAACAGAAACGTGTATTTATTTGTAACTATTTCCTTCTTCCCTTTTTTTTACGCTGCTGAATGCTATGCAATCAATGGTGATTGATTTTTCTAAATTCTTTATTTATTTCTTTTGGGTTCAGTAGAAGGGGAAAAGATATTGGTGAAAGGAGAAATGTCTCTGTTTTTCTTTTCCTTTTTTTAAAAAAAATAATCTCAGAAGGTATCTATAGAATTCCCAACACTAAAATAGCTTCTTTCTTTTCTGAATGATTTTTTTTTTTTCTTTTTCAAGACAGTCGTTTCTCCTTTTCACCAGCTCTGTTCAATAAGCTGCAGTCTTTTTGAAAATTTCCCTCCTGTTTTGCACTGAAATGGAAGCTGGATAGTTTTGTGGAGATTTGCTCTTCATGGCAAGGGTCAAGATCTCTTTAAGATTAAATTCTAATTAATGAAATTCAGGTGTGTCTTGTACAGGCATGGCAAGTGCAGATTATATGTGTAATCCTCTTCTTGCAAGTGACAGTGGTGAAGAAGGCTAGACTGCAGGGCAGACTGATAAGATCAGTGCATTTAGAGAAAGGATTTCCTGCATTTCCTCTAAATAGTAAAATGTTCCTTTTATGGCATGCAGTTGAATGGAAAAAGCATCAACTAATTGAGATGTTCTCTTCAATTATTCCCTGTTTTGAATGAATGCCCTGAAGGGCCACATGCAATTTGGAGAGGCCAGGCTAGCTGTCTTTGCAGGCATCATTTCAGGTAAGCCTCTAGAACTGTGTTGTACCGAATTCTTCTTATTGTTCAGGGACTAATTCCATGCGGCTACAACTTGGATAAGCTTAGCTACTTCATGTGATAGACCTGGCACCAAGGGAGGTTGGGCAATTTTGCTGGAAGGAATCTTACTCACAGCATCTCCTGGGAGTAGTCTAGCAGGCGAATGTCCTGAAGAGACCAACAGCTGCATGGTAAAGGATTGCCTTAAGAGAGAGAACACCGGGCTTGTAGTCCTTGAGAGCTACATTGTTTTTCTGGCACAGGGGTGCGCAGCCCTATTTTAGGATAACCTGAAATGTAAGGATTGCTTTTGTTTTTTCCCTGTCTTTTATGTCTTTAGAGATAAAAATCAAGCTGTTTTGAGGGGAAGCCCTTCTGATTTTGAAATGCTTATGAAAAAGACATCACCCAACAGCTCTGTCGGAGGCTTATCTGATAGACAATGTATGCAGTGCAGGAGGGTGGCAAGTCAGGGCCAAGTATACACTCACTTGGCACATGATTTTTTGGTGAATGGGAGAGTGTGTTTGATTTCAGGATCCCGTGGGGAGTGGCTTTATCTGCAGCACTGGTGCATTGTTGTGGGAGTTAATACCCTTTCCTTCAGACCTGGTTGGGAGGAGGTGTGCAGTACTTGGTGTACTTTGGGACAGACACAGGCAAGAGAACAAAGTTAGAAAGTAATACAGGATTGAGAGTGTGAGGGAGTGAGGATGAGCTGCTTGCTACTGGAAAGCTGTCATTTTCAGCATCATGGTGTCTCTAGCCAGGTTTCTCTGGAGAGAGTCCCAAATACATAAACTGTCAGATGTTTGGAGAGCTACGTGCTGCTGAGCAGGAAATAATTCAAATTCCTTATCTTCCACACAACAGGCTCAGGAGATGTCCTGCCAGAAAGCTTGCACCCAAGCCTCAGGGAATGGGGCTTGACCTCTGCACAAGAGTTTTTCTGGGGTTTTGCTTACAAAAACTGAATTCAACTACTTTCTAAGCATTTGCCCTGAAAAGCTTCTGAAGGGCAAATACTAGATGGTAGTGGTTAGCAGTCCTGCTGTGGCTGAAATCCCATCCTGTTCCCAAAGAAATCAGTGGTCAAACATCCACTGACTTCAGTGCAAGCAGCTGAGGCATACAAAGGGAACAATTCCGCAAAGCCCTAAACTTCTGGAGTATTCAAATCCAAACCCAAGGTTTTTTTTTCGTTTGGATCATCTCCAGTTGTGAAGACTTACTCCCAAACAATGAAGTAATGACACTGTAGACTAGCATGTCTAGCAAATGTCTTGGAGCAAGCTAGTGCAATAGCAATGGTCTTACCTTACCTGGTATGGGAACCAATAGACGTACAAGTCCATTTCACTGTGACTGCCTGTGTTAATGCAGTGACAGTGTCTATGCTGTGGATGGTACTAGAACTGGGAAACAGCAGTTTGATAACCATTACCGGTCAACAGCTTTTCTTTAAGGCTGCTTCTATTGGTATTAAATTGTCTGGGGAATCACAACTTTTAATGTTAATGAAAAAATTGTGTTGTCATTAATGTTTGGTTTTGAGAAAGGATGGAGCAGATGCCTAATGTAGTGGAGTAACAATCTGTGAAGACTCACCTTCTACAAATACAGTCTTTTTTTGGCTGATTGACACCCTGTCTGTGAATTTTTGTGGTGCGAGAACCTATGTTGAGTTTGGTTTATAGGAAAATGTGCTGGTGTTTTTATTTCTAACATACCTCTTCAATGCATGGATCTTTATTCTGTGGCTTCTTCTTGTCTGTAATTAGCAGACACTGGCTCAAGAGAATTTTCTCTCATCATGCAGCCAGTCTAGGTCTGTACACAGAAGTAAGTCCCCATAACACTGACAAAGAACAGGGGCTTTGCTGCTAAGAGAGCTTTTGAAAAATTTGATCCTTTGCTTAAGAAAGGTGCACTCTTTTCAGTGATGCCCAGTGACAGAACAAGAGGCAATGAGCATGAATTGAAGCACAGGGAATTCCACTGAACACAAGAAACTTTTTCGCTCTCAGGGTGGCTAAACACTGGCACAGGTTGCCCAGAGAAGTTGTGATTCAATCCTTGGAAATACTTAAAACCCAAATTGACATGGTCCTGGGCAACTCGCCCTAGCTGACCCTGCTTGAGCAGTGGGGTTGGACTAGACAGTCTCAAGAGGCCCCTTTCAACCTCAACTGCTGAGATCAATATTGCAGCATTTTCTTAAGAGCTGGCTACCTGCCTGGCCCAGCTTTATCTCAAAAGCAGCAGCAGAGGTCATGAGGATTTATTATTACATGCAGCCTGCAAACCACTTCCTAGCGCTTTCCCTTTCCTCAGCTCCACAAGGTGTGTGGTGTGTGTCTTTTGGCTTTTGACCATGTGAAAGTTTTTGGCCTGTGGCTTCTGGGGTCAGGAAGTTGGGCCTTCCCTGGAAAAGATTCTTGGTAGTACATGTTGCTTCTAAATGTCCTCTTTAATCCCCTTTGCAGACCAAAACTATACCTTTTTCTTAAAGGGAGTATTTTTACTTTATCATTTTGCACTTTCCTTTTATTTCTCTCTTTTCTCTCCCTCTGCCGGCTGCTCAGAACTCATTTATCAACTTCTGAATGAAAGGTGTGTCATGGCTCACTCCACTGCTACCTGCTTTAAGAGTTGTTTGGTCTGCCTCTTAAAGAAAACCTGTCAGAGCTTTCTTGCTAATCTGGGGATTGTTTGTTTTACACTGCAGTGTTTGCAAAGAAAGAAAATGCTCTTGCAAAGAAGAAAACTCTCTTTATAAGTGCATGAAAGAAGCATCGTTCCTTGAGAAAGACATATAAATTTTCTTCAGTGCAGGCTGAATGCAATGTTTTCATTTTTTGTCTTGCCTTCAACCATTTTTTTTTCTCCTTTTCTTCCATATATTTCATATGGATTAGCCTTTACTGCCTAGTAAAATAATGTGGACTTGTAACTTTTTCTACCTTTCAGAGATGGACAGAATAAAACATGTGGTTTGGGTTTCTAATGTCCTCTTAATGGAAAAATATGGATTGAAGCATAAAATGGGTCACTGGAGCCTTGTGAGATGGGGCTCTTTGTATGTAAAGCTATTGTGGGATGTAATATTGAGGGCTTGACCTTTGTCTCATCTCACTCAGGCTTTGAGAAGACCAAGATGCTCTAGTTGTTCTGCTGAGCTTGTTTCAAAACTCTCGCTTTGCATCTCCACCAACTTTTGGATTTGATGACCCAAAGCCATTAGTCACCTTTGCAGCTTTGTACAAATCCTGTCCCCACATAGCGCTTGGGAAACTGCATTGATGAAGGAAGTTGTGACATAACATGGCCGAGCTAGGAGAGGACTCAGTATAGAGGGATATACATATACATCGTTATTCTTTTCTGCACTGGATAAATTCCATTTTCTTTCAGGAGTGTTGGGATGCAGGTGGTATGGAGGGAGAAAAAGAGGCCTGGACCTTTGAGTGGGATTTGTTTAAAGAAAATTTTAGCACTGTGACCCTGGTGGAGCTGTGCATCCAAAATGCTGGAGGAAAGCCATAAAACAAACCGGCATAAAATAAACTTTCTGTACATGTTTTCATACTTACGTCCCCAGCTACTTTTGGTGTGTTTATCAAAACATTGTGGGCTTTTGGGTCTGTCTGGTGGTGGGAATGAGAACAAGGAAATGAGATAGATATATATCATATGGACCATAGAAAAGCTTTGTTTTAGGCCCTCTATCTTTTAAATCTCCTTACTGAAGTACGTCCTTGGCTGGAAGAAGATAGGAAAAAAGTGTTACAAAAACCTGTGCTCTCAAAGTTCTAATAAAGCAAGTGGAAGGGAATTCCTTCTAGCAGATTATTTCTGAAATGGGTTGCAAATCCTTTTACTTTTACCTTATCTAGAGGGGAAAGAGAGCTTGAACTGAGGTGGAGTATTTGCTACAATGGCAGTCAGTGGAGTTTGAAAGAGCGGGGAGAAGTCTGGACTAAGGCTGTTTCATTATTTTCAGATATGAAAGAAAGGAAGATTTGCATCAAAGTTGTCTGGTTTTCTCTTTTAGAACTGCACTGGGGGATGTGCATTTGCTTTTGTGAGAGTCGAAACATGAACTGTGTAGAAACATAGAATAGAATCACAGAATCATTTAGCTTGGAAAAGACCTTTAAGATCATCAAGTCCAACCATCAACCATGCCCACTAAACCATGTCCTGAAGTGCCCTGTCTACGTGCTTTTTGAATACCTCCAGGGATGGTGACTCAACCATTTCCCCAGGCAGCCTGTTCCAATGCCTGACAACCCTTTCAGTAAAGAAATCTTTCCTAATATCCAATTTAAACCTCCACTGCTGCAACTTGAGGCCATTTCCTCTGGTCCTATGACTAGTTACTTGATAGAAGACACCAGCACCCACCTCACTACAGCCTCCTTTCAGGTAGTTGTAGAGAGTGATCAGGTCTCCCCTCAGCCTCCTTTTCTCCAGGCTAAACAACCCCAGTTCCCTCAGCTGCTCCTCATAAGACTTGTGCTCCAGGCCCCTCACCAGCTTTGTTGCCCTTCTCTGGGCACACTCCAGCACCTCAATGTCTTTCCTGTAGTGAGGGGCCCAAAACTGAACACAGTACTCAAGGTGCGGCCTCACCAGTGCCAAGTACAGGGGGATGATCCCTTCCCTTCTCCTGCTGGCCACACTGTTTCTGATACAGGCCAGGATGCCGTTGGCCTTCTTGGCCACCTGGGCACACTGCTGGCTCATATTCAGCCGACTGTCAACCAGCACCCCCGGGTCCTTTTCTGCTGGGCAGCTTTCCAGCCACTCTTCCCCAAGCCTGTAGCATTGCATGGGGTTGTTGTGACTAAAGTGCAGGACCCAGCACTTGGCCTTGTTGAACATCTCGCACTGAAAACCAGGGATATATGACCAAAGCAGTGAAAGAAGCTTAGAATTTTGACTCATTCAATAGCTGAGCTTAAATTATATGTTTTACCAGCCAAACCTGTTATCCATTTTTAACATGTTTTTCACAAATTACTTGTGGGAGCTTAATTAACCAGCAGAATGGGAGGACATTGTTTTACTATTCACCAACTGTCTGACAGTGCCTTGGGTTGTGAATGCACATCTGTTATTTGTGGATGGCTGATGCTGAACATCTTATGTGTTGTTGAGCAGCTCCTGAATGTCAGTGGAATTTCCATGGGGTTTTGTCAGAAGCGGTAGGCAGGTGAGAAGCATTTTGTTTGAAGAGCTCCAAAGCTATAGCTGGTGAAGAGAATCTGCAAACAGAAGTAAGAAAAGAACACAAAATGTTCCTTTGAAATCAACTGAGACATGCAGAACACTGGCATGTCCCAACAAGTTCTTCAATTAGTTGGGGGAAGTCTGCATCTGAAGTCACTTTCCCGTGTATGTCTTGTGTTAGTTACCCTCTCCAGAGCGAGTGCCACTTATCTACTGCTGCTCTGTGTCACATTCAAAAACTATGGGTGGGGAGGAACAGTGAGCAAACTGTATCTAGGTCTTTGCTGGTGGTGGTGATGGGGGCACAGGATGGAGAGAGCTGAACATTGTTGCAGTGCAGTCCATGATGCACATCTCTGCACTCTGGCACTGGCTGATAAAGTTCTCAGGGCCCAGAGAGAAAGGGGAGCTTTGACTTTCTGCACAGCTTGAGAGCAGCTTCTGCTTAGCGATGTCAGAAGCAATGAGGACTCTTCCCTCACTTTCTTTCTAATTTGAAGAAACCTGTTTTAGCTGCTATAAACAGCATGGAAGAATATTCCTGGGCAAGGAAGATTTAAGGGGAAGCATGGAAGTGTAGCTGAAGCATAAAACTACCACTGGCATACAGCATATGTTGCTTTTCTGAGTTGGTAGTCAGACACTTTCACAGAATTAGGATTAAGCTTGAAAACTAAACTTTTCTTGAGTACATCTAGCCTGGCAAGAGGTCTGTGCTACACTAACCAAGTACATGTATGCTTTCTTGTTCCAATGTGAGGTACTACCTCCAATTTAGATTTAGCTTTCTGCTTCATTGCATTGCCCTCTTCTTGGAGTGAAGAAAACAGTTGTACAGCCCAAATGAAAAGGTGTTTTATCTTCAGCCTAACTATTCATTTTATATCTCAATTATTGAAAGAAGAAAATTTCTCTATCAACTCTGCTCCTAGCAGCATCAGCCTTTCTTTCTGTTTTTTAATGATAGAAATTGCATGAGTGAGTGAAGTTAAAAAGAGGCATTCATACTGGCCCCTGCTAAAGTTTGGATGTGACTTGGAATACATTCCCCAGGAGTCAGGAAAGAATTATTTTGATGGTCCACTTTGACTTTGCTAGAATTAACGCAAAAGGCCTTTGGAGAAAATGAAATATTTTGGGGACTAAAAAAAAAATACTAAAATCTCAAGTGCCCACCTGGCAGAATTCCAGTGAAGGGCATATCACCAGAAATGAACTAAGTCTGAATTCTGTTTGGAGGAGTCAGTCTCTTGTTCTACAAAGTTATATGTTTCCATTGGAATTAATAGGAATCTGTTATACCAATGGAGGGGAAACTATATAGGGAATGTATGTTGCTCACTCATCTGAGGAATGAAAGGCTCTTGTAAAGTCTTTATAACCTAATGCCAATAGTATGTTCACCCTGAAATTACTGCCTTGATAGGACAAACAGAATTTTGAGTATATCTTCCAGTATCTTTCTGAAGAGAAGGGTAAAATGCTTCTCTTTTTCTCTCTTTGCTTTTTTTTTTTTTTTTCTTTCCTGCTAACTTTTCCTACATAAATATGATTTTGGGGGGGGATTCCCTGGCAAAGGTCTGAAATAATTGGCTGTACAGAATATAAGACCCTTAGTATCTGATAAGAGATTTCCTCTGGAGTGACCTCAGCCTAAATATTTGAAGAACTGAAAACAAAGGCGTAAATTTTTTTCTTGACTGAACTGTTGGCTGGTTGACCCACTGGCACTAACTCCACACCAAGGTCCTTCCACGGCACAAGACTTGCTGTAGTACTCCCACAGAGCACAGCATCCTTTCAGCTAGAAAACTGATCTTTCCTCTTGCCTTTTGCTCCATTTCCCGTGATAAGTTGTTCCCCTCTATTCAGCTATTTAGTAACTCAAGCTTAAATTTTGATCCTTAGAGACACTCCTTCCACTCCAGAGAGATCTCATTTTCAAGATACTGTCAGTGTTGGTTTCCCTCTATTAAATGAATGAGACAAAACTGCTTCTCAAGGTGGATCCAGTCCCAGTACTAAAGGTGTGTTTGTTTGTTTGGTTTTGTTTGGACAATGTTATCTTTCATCCTCTTTTGCACAGAGGTTTCTGAGGTACTGTGAAAATCACTTCCTTGGAGGGCACTTCTACTATGAGCTGCTTTCTGGGAAACAGGTGGCTTGGTGCTCATCATTCTGGGACTTGATTGAGAACTGTTCGCCATGTAGTCGTACTATTGCAATTTAAATTGAGAGAAGCTCTTACTGTAGAAGTATTCTAGTAGATGCTGGAAATGTCTCCTGCAATATTGAAATGGATATGAAATGTGCTCTGGGAATTAAAGAGAGTTAGTGCTGCTATTAGTAGGCCCTGTAGGAGATTAATTGTTTCCTTATCATGCATGACCTCTTAAAAATGTGGACATTTTTTGCCTGTGTTTGAAATCTCAGCATGAACAAGATATTTTAAGACCTTGTGGACTCTCTCCTGTCTGAAGAACCATTTGTTTCTTGGAAACAAAGTAGTGTTCCTTAAAACTACTTCCCACACTGACTCCCCTCTCTAGACTTGCTTCACTTAATTTGTTTAATTCTGGGGTTACCCCAGTGGAGCTTTTTGTGATTAATAGCTGGTAACACTGTAAACCCAGCACTAAGAACATCTCCTGGGCAGTAGCTATGCTTCTTACAGGCTGTGTTTGACTGATGTTAGGGTATGGACAGAACAAGCACTAGGGAAGAGGTCACCCTGAAGAGTGTTTCAGTGGTGTGGGCTCAGTGTTTGCATTATACATCTGCTAGTTCATCCTCTTTTCAGAGATTTGGAGATCGAGCCACTTCTCTGTACAATTTTCTCTGTTTTAAGCATTGCCAGGCACCACTTTAGTGTGGTGGACCCTTTGCTTGTGATATGAATGACTGGGGGGGCAGGGAAATTAAAACATGAGGATTCAGTAGTGTTAGTGCCATTTTCATCTCGTATTTATGGGTCCAACAGCCAATAGTTAAAAATTAGTGATAAGCTGGCAGCTTGCATGCAGATTGTTGGGTTACGTACAATGTATTTCTGCTTGGATTTGCCATCCAGTCCAAATACGTAGTTGGTCTTCATGTGTCAGAGCTTCTGACATTTTGCAGTTCCCACTTATTTTGCTGGGAGGTAGGTGCAAAGCATTGTGTGAAAATTGAGAGTGCTTCCTTGTTCAGATGGGCTTCTGAGTAGGGGGAGGGTCAAATGCTGCTGCTACTTCTTTTTACTGGAAAGATTTTGATCCTGGTTGGCTGTGTCTTCTCTACAGCACGTAGAAAATGGGGATAACAGCAACTTCAGTCTTTCTTGCAGTGGGAGATATTATTGCATAATATGTATTTATCTTATAAAAGTCCCTGCCTGACCAGGGCAGCAGAGTCAAGACCTGAACTTGTGTAGGAGGCAATGTATGACTGTTTTCTGTCTTTTTTTCTATCCTATCCATAAATTTAAGATATAAGATGCAAGAAAAAAAAATTATTTAAATAAGTTTTAAATATGCTTCCAAAGGTTGAGACAAAACAAACAGCAGCAGGTGATGATTTGGATAAAACCCTGTACAATCCATCAAATAAATCAGTGCTGGACAGAACTAGAGACAAGAAGTAGTGATATTGGTACATGTTCTGCAAAGACATACATCACTGGATATAATAACAATAATAATGTTTGCAGCCCTAAGGGGATAAAGATGTTCCTTCTCTAATAGAGGGTAGACTTCTATTCTATCTGTATACAGTGGGCCTTCTTTTTGAATCATGTCTAAGGACTATGTAACCAGATCAAGTGGTTGTTTAGAAGCAGGGTTGGGTTTTTTGCTGTTTTTTTTTTTCCTGTAGTGCACAGCTGTGGCAGGGAGCTAAGGGAATTTTATACTGCACTCTGGTTTTCTGTGGAGTGTGCTCAAATCTTTGCCAACAAGCTCCAAGTAGCTTGGGCTCAGAAGCTGAAAGAACTTCCTGTACCTTCAGGCAGGCTTTTGACTTGCTATAGATACTTAGAAGTCCAGAGCTGACTACCCAAACATTCTCTGTATGTAGCTTCTCTGCAGTTTTCTTTGGGTATCTAAGCATACATTTAAGCAAATGACACATCCCTGGGGAAGAACAGTGTGCTGGTCTGTTACAGTTCTAGGAAATCTTCTCTAGATATAGTTCAGTACATAAACTTTTCTTAACATTGAACAGTAAAGGGCCTTGATGTGGACATGACCTCTTGCCATGAAAATCCGGGAGACTAGAACTACCTATCGGCAGCCCGGAGAAGGCAGTAGAATAGAGTTGGTAGCAATTAGCACAGGCACCATAACCTTGTGTACCGTATCCTCTAGACCACATGGATATGCATCACTTTGTAGAGAAGATCCTCACATTTGGATATTTTAGGGGGGGATGTCTTTCTGTCCCTCCTTTTACTGCACTCTTTCCAACACACTGCTGTTGGCCAAAAGCACCCACTGACCATGCGAGGAAGGTGGCTGGTTTTAGGTAGCGCTTTCTTTTCAGACCTTCATAATTGATCACTACCTGTGCCACTCAGAGCATCAGCTCTGTGGAATTCAACCTAAATATAGATGAGGCCTTGTTCACCCTAATGCCATGAAACACTAAACAGCCCCAAAATCTAGAGCAGTAAGTCACAGCTCTGAAACCAGCTTTCAGTGTTGGTGTAAAGTCTCGTCCTGTAAATATTACAGCAGCCAGAAAATATATTTTATCTGGATGCCACTTAAAAATACACACAGAAAACAACCCCAAATCCTTGAGCAGGACTCTTTCCAAATATCCATTCTTCATGAATGGTTAAAAGTTCAACAGTTTCACCAAGCTGTTGGCTTGGAGTTCAAACCTACTTGCGTAATGTTGAGGTTTCAGGGCATTGAACCCAGAGTATCCCTTGTGAGAATGTTGAACAAAAATTAAAATGCTGGAATAAAATGCTGCATATGACCTTTTCTTAACTTCATTTTCTAGAGTGGATTTATTTTTGGTGCCAAATTGACAGCTCTGGAATCTGAGTAGCTTAAAAAATAGGTATATAAAGTCAATGACGGTTTGACCCTGTCTGTGCCTTGACCTATGGAAACCAACTCTAAGATGGACAGAGCATCAAAATCCCAAGACCTGTTCCCTTTGTAATGCATCTACTGACTGTTTCTTCCATTTAGTGAATCATTAAAGAAGCCTTTTAACTATGACCCCCCATCAGTGTCTTTTCAGTATATGGAACTGAACTGAGTACCACCATCTTTATTATTCACAGGTTTGCAGTAACATGTAGAAATATACTGTACTTTGGCTGAGGCACTAAGTAGGAAAGTGGGAGATCTGCAGCCTGGAACCTGGCTTTCCCAGGTGGCATTGATGAACAGTAGTTTTGAAGAGATTCAGTGCCATCCATGAAAAACATGTAAAAGTCCAAATGTTATCTGTGTTGGGTTTTTCCCCAGTTATATGCATTTGCTATAAAGACTGAGTTGCTTTTTCCAATGAGAGAACTTCAGGAAAATTTTACCAGTGCAGGTAATTGATTTGACTGTCAATAGCGAAGACAGCACTTGTACACCTACATCTGTGGCTAGTTTCTAGGGGTTATAAGGAAGGCATATTTCCAGTCAAGTTGAGCTTTAATGTCCTGTAGTGGCTCTGAATGCAGTGTTAAATCAATTTTTGTATGCTGTGATGACATTGGACAACAGATGAAACATTCTTCTACTAATTGTCTGAATAAGAAAACAGCATTTCACATGGAAATGAGTTGGAGTTTGGGAAGATGTAATTGGACCTTTACCATTTGTTTGTTTTTCTTGGAGCACGCTGGCAGTTCTTACAGATTA
>VYZV01030000.1:25540-37495 GCA_013401275.1 Pandion haliaetus
TTAATAGAAGGGAATGCGGTAATCTTTAGTGAGATATATGAATAGAACAAATGTGTTTCATGGTGAGGAAAACAGCAAAATTGATCTTGGTAACAGTCCAGACTTTGATTGAGAAGGAACTGGAGGGTATCTGTAGATGTTACTGAAACTGCAGTGCTGCAACAGTAGAAAACTTGGAAGTCATAACAGGGAGGGGACAAGGAAAGAAAGATAGGACTCCAGACTACTGCACTCAAAACAGAAAGGTTGCTTGTATTTAAGGGGCATGCAGTCTCATTGGATCCAGCACCACAGTGGTTTGAATTGTTGGCAAGCTTGCCTAAGTGTGGAATTGGTAAATTAGGATGGGAACCTGTGGTAAAATAAGCACTAAGCAAAATGTATTCCTGCCTCCAAAGTTGCTGTTTAGTAGGACATCTCTGCCTCCCCTCTTAGCCAAATATCTTGTGTGCTTAGACACTGAGGAGGTGAAGGACATATGTGTTCTGGATAAACGCTTAAGTTGTGAATTTTACTTGTGACCACTGCAGCTTAAATTGCACACAAAACATTACCACTCAGAAATGTTGAAGATGTGCAGATTTCCTTGCATCTAAATGAGATGCAAGATTACAATTAAGGCTCAACTTTTGGTGTCCAGGAGGACAGATTAGTTTTGACCCTGCAAATTTTTGTGTGCAGAGTTATACTAAACTAATACATTTGTGAAAATAACATAACTTCTTAGCAGGTAAAAGAATGAATGGATTGTTCAGTCAGCTCAGTCAGGTATAGAAAATTATTAATTTGTACTTGATTATAAGGTGGAAAAAAATGTGTAAAGAAATAACAAATTATTACTAGCTAGATTTATGATACTGACTCTAACTGTGGTGTTGTTTGGTTTGACTGTTCGTTTAAAATTGTTTTTCTATGAATACAATTTGGATAAATAAATGGATTGGAGGAACATGAGGACCCTGCTGGTATCTTTTTTCTGTTTTCATTTGTTGTTTCGTTTTTGGGTTTGTTTGGTTTTTGTTTTGAGGGGAGCTTTTTCCCCTCATTCCCAGGTGAACACAGAGAAAGTGTTGCAAATGAATCTTTCAGAAGGGAAAGGCTTCTTACAGTTCTTTAGCTTTTTTTTTTTTTTTTTTTTTTTTTTTGTGTGTGTTGGTAAGCTGGTATCAGGTGAGTCGTATTGGATTTGTGGGCATTAACAGACTAACATTAGTGGTCATTAGTCATCAAGCACATCCTGAGCATCCTTAAAGTATTAAAAATAAACAGATTTTTGACAGACACGTTGCATTAAGTAGGTTCATGGATATAGTTACACCTGACAGTCTTCAAGTAGCCCTTGCCTTTACTCTTATCTCAGGACATATTTTCTAGGCAAATAAATGAAAAAAAACCCCTAAAAATTAAATAAAGTATTAATAATATATTATACTATGTATATAGCAGGAGACAATCTTTAGGTCTGTGGAATGCTTTGAAATTCTCAACCATCTCAGTTTTGATACGATGGTGTGTAAAACAGAACGGAGCTGAGCACCTGGGCTGGCTTGCAAAGTCCTTATACTACCTTGAGATCTGTACCCTTGCTTTGATGTGTTGTGGGAGCGAAAAATCCATGAACTGGCTTCAAAATGGACCCTGGGGTTTGGGCTGAGCTTTCTCCTCTGGTGGAACTGTTAAGTGTGGGCCATGGCTCACCGGGACTGAGTAGCCATCGCTGCACAATGCCCCACTTGTTTTCCAGGATTTTCTTTCCTGTGATCTGTTGATCTGGTTTGGGTCTGATGCCTTCCTGTCCAACATAGTAGGCAGGTGCACTCTTCAGGAAGGAATACCCTCCTTCTGGAAAGAAAGGTTTTAACTTTGTGGATTTTAAATAGTTGGTTATTTTGTTGCTGGTTTGTGCCCTGGACACCAGGAAATTCCTTAGTATGGTGACAAATCCAAACCACAGGATTTGGGTTACTACTGCAGATGCAACAAATGGATTGCTTGCCTGCTCCCTTTCCCCATCCCCCATGCTGCAATTGCCTTACATTGCATCTGACATCTGTCACATTATGTGTGTAATACATGGAGAATTACCATGGTAGTTGGAACATGCTGTGAAGCTCATAGTTTCACCATCTGTGTACTGGAGAAGCAACGTGGTCCAGGGAACTGAGCATAGGGTCAGTACGGAGCTCTTTAGCTTTACCTAATATATATATTCTGACAATTTTGAGCATAGTGCTTATTTTCTCCATTTCATCATCAGTAAGTGATGATGAAGGTAGCTATTATAATACCATGGTGGTTTTATTATTTAACAGTTGAATAACATAGAGATTTAACTTGAATATAGGGGTGGGGAATGAGTTGACTTATGTTCCAAACCATCCAGCTTCAGGTTTCTTTCTACTTCTGTGATAATGCATCACATTTATATGTTTTATCCTACCACAGAGAAAGATACAGATTTACAGGGAAATGGAAGTTATTTACTTTATTTTCCTCTCCTGTTAGCATAAACCAGTGTGGACAGTGATTCTGCATCATACATTTAGTCCCATGCTTCCCACTCATGTGAGAGCTGTGGCTACATCCACTGACATTGTGTGTCTGATGATGATCAGTGGAGATTCAACTCTGGAAGTGAGCATACCAGTGTTTTCCATTAATGCTTCCTTACGTTGCAAACTGGTTTTTCTGGACTGCATGTGTTTAGCTAACACACAGAGTTCTCTCTCTTTCTTCTGTTTTTCCAAAGGTGACGATACAAAAATAATGTTCTCTATTTTAGTTACAGTTGTGCTCTGGCTGTTCACTGTGGTGAAGGACAGGACAGTGAGGTAAAAACTATGATAATCAGCTCTCTTGCATAGGAGAGCTGCTGGCATAGAAGTTGTTTCAAGTGTCTTACTCTTTGTGGAACATTGCTTATTTAGGATATGTTTGCATGAAAATTACAATTTCTGAGATGAGAATGACGAAAGGAGTGAGACTGAAGAAACAATTTAGAACCTGCAATTGAAAGAGGATCCTTGGTGCAGTTAGCATGGATCCCATCCCATGTGGCTAAACCTTCTGATAAGACTTGAAAAAATTGCATTAGCTTAATTATGTTTGGTCACTGGGCCAAATGGTTTAGAAATGAACACGTACGCCCTGTCACAGGGAGAGGACGTCGTTATAATTAGACCTTGGGCAAAGCTCCAAACTGTGACTCCTGACCTGAGCCGAACCACAGATGGGGCTGGAAAACAGGAGGGTGATTGCTATGAGAAGTGGGTGTGCAGTTAGCTGTTGAAATGATGGCAACTTTTTTGTGTTGTGCAAAAGGGTAAAACAGTACAACTGAGAAGAGCTGTGGAAGGGAGTTATGTGTAATAGTGGGATTCTCTCCAGAGAGAGATTTCCTATTGATTCTCACTGGAGGTATATATAGAAACAGATAATTGCACATTTCATTTTTACAATAATTTTCCTTGCAATAAGTTGAAAGGTAATAGAGCTTTTATTAGAATAAAAAAACACCACGTTTTGTTATTTTCATAAATTTTTATGACAGCTTTGTTGTCCATTACCACTCAGAAAAATGAAAGATGTTCTTTTCTTCATTTTCTTTGTTGCCTTCCCCCCTTCCCCTGCTCCATCCTTTGGAAGCACATTCTACCCAGATTTGGTTCTTGACAAAGAAAAAGCAAAAGAGAGAGAAAGAAAAGGAAAAGTTTATTAATTTAGAGGCTGTTAGAAAATGTGTATTTTGTTTAAAACTATGTCCACCAACAAAAATCAAGGAGTTGTAATTAGTACTTAAATAGCATAAACAGTGCAACTTAAGTAAATGTCCCTCAGCATCCTGTGACCGGCAGGCTTAATCTTTAGAAAGACCATGCTCCCACTTAGAAATATCATTCATTCATTCAGTGATTCAGTTCTAAAATACCTGTGCTAGAATCCTTTCTAGCTGTCCTTAATTGTTCTTATTTTAAAAGCATCTAGACATCTAACCTACAGTTACAGTGTTGTAGCAATAAAAACCTGTCATTTTACCCTTTGTGTCAGTATGAATTTCCTGCATGCTGCTTGTAGATGGACTTGGAAAATGCCAGTGTTATGAATTGTACAATGGGATGATGCTTTGTGAAAGTGAGGCAATACAAGGTTACTGTTCATGTGAGCTTTGCGTGCTTTTGCAGAGTAGTAAAAGCTGAGTAGCTTTGCTGAGTTTCTCAAGTATGGATCCCAAGGAACGATGCTAATTTTCTGAAAACACCACAGGAACAAGCACTAGCCTGTGTATTTTTCAGCATTATGGATGAAGGTCTGGAGACTGACCATTCACCTCAGGTGAACCTGCTTAAGATGAAAGCTGAGTTATGAAATGTCAGTACAGGACAACCTGTAGTGCCCTGACCAGGGAGTACTTACCCTGTAGAAAATTTTGACCTTCACATCCATTCAGGTAGTACTCACTTTCTAGTAAAGTACCTCCTTTGGAGGAGTGCTTACCAAATTTCTACACAAAAAGTCCCTGGAGAGCTTCTGCTTGTGTGCAGTATGTTAAGTCCCACCATGCAACTGCTGTCCTAAAGGTGCTTTTCCTAGCGCAGCTACTTAGACTCTATGAGAGCTCAAAGCAGCCTTGTTCTGGCAAGTAAACAGACCAAAGCATTGTGGGGCAGGTTCAGGCAGCAGCTCCTCTGATGACAAAGCTCATCTGTGTTGCTGCTGATATAGCATCCACCTTCATGCGGTTCGGTTCACCTGCCACCTCCCTCCCTGCTTCCCTGCCCTGTGCCCAGGGAGCCAGGCTTCACAAAAGGCTTTATTTACTCTCTAAGGATATGGCTTATTCTGCAGATTAAGTGAAAAAGTGAAGTCCTTAAAAAATGTAACACAAATAAGCCCCTGAGCTGTCAAACAACAAGTCCCTTAAAAGGGCAAACTATGCAGCGCTCTGTGGACTGCACAGATCCCTCCTTTCAAACTGCTGGCAGGACACTTCCTGTTTGGATGGCCTGCTCACAAACGGTGTTGTGTGGTGAAATCAGTCACTTCCCAGCTCCTCCTTCAAGCCTCCTTTTGCCTCTCTTTACACTCCTGATACCAAACACCCTCAAGCCTGGGTCCTGTCAAGATGGGATCTGGCAGCTCAAGTGTAAATCTGAAAGCATGCATTAGCACCGTGCAGTTTCCTCCCTGGATACATAAAGCAGCCCAAACTAGTTATGTGTGTTTGAAAACAGGATAGACAAAATGGTCCTACTGCAATAGTCCTGGCCATAAAGGCATGAGTGAGTGTTTGGTGGTCTGGCTCCAGAGTGGAAAATTGATTTCTGCTTCAGTGTTTCATTGTTCATTTTATTTTGACCAAATGGGATACCTTTGGAGGATTCTTCCATTTATTCTGGGTAAATTCTCCAGTATATGCTTTTTGCTTCTGATACTTTGGTTACTTTACTATAGTAGTGAGAGAAAGGCCAATCAATGGTAGCATTCAACCTTGGCTACTGAGCATTACTGATAAATCTACCTGCAGGGAAATCCCACACTGAGTTTGTGAAACCCTTTCAGAAACTTTGGGAGAAGTGATTCTACACTGCCATACAAGAACATGTTAATACCATATTAAAACTTAACTACCTTGTCTAGTTTGAGTGTTTATTTTGCACTTTTATGTCTCAGATCCTTCTGTCCTCTTCCACCTGTTACACCAGTGATAACCATTGTAACTACAGAGAGCTGCACAGATCCAAGAGAGTCTTATTTATCATTTAATCTCTGTTTTTTTTGTTTTTTTTTTTTTCTTCCTGCAGAACATGATCAGAAGATAGCATCATACACCATGATCATGGCCCCCCGGAAGAGAAATCGTCATGCATTGGGGTTTCTTTGTTGTTTTGGGGGTAGCGACCTCCCTGAAATCAACCTCAAGGACAATAACCCCCTCCAATTCCTTGAGTTTTCTGTCCCAATCCCACCAGCAGAAGAGCTCAATGCCAGATTCTCTGAACTTGTGGTAAGTTTTTGTTGGCAGATTGATATGTTTTAGGGGGTGGGTGAACTCCTTCCTTGAAAGGACGAGTAAAAGGACTTAAGGGACTTATTAGGGATAGGAAAACAACTTTGGCTGAAGATTTTTTTCATTCTTTTATGACCAATTCCTTGGTGGGAGAAAGATGGTAAATGACAGGACGGATGACAGTGGCACCGGATATAAGTACAAAAAAATGCTTAAATATGCTTATTTATTCTCACAGCACTGTGCAATTCTCCAGGTGTAGGATTGGGCATATTAGAAGGAACCTCACAAGTTCTCTAGAGAATGAATCCCTGGCAGTCAATTTCTTGTTAACAACTTTGGGATAAAATCAGCTGTATAATATAGTACAGTGGGAAATCTTAGGGTTTGAGGGCCTATAAAATAAGGGCTATACTGTTCTATTGATCAGTAACATACTGCTGGTGAGGTATAAGAATCAGGTGACCATGCTAATTATGTTTCATCAGCTAGCTGCCTTTGAACCATGAAATAGTGCTGTTGCAGCAACAGACGGGAAGCAGTTATTTCACATGAACTTTGTCTTTTGCGGTAAATGTTGTGGATTCCAGTAGCAGACACTTGCTATTCATGCCTGGCATCAAATGACTTGTCTGTCTTTGCCCTCTTGTTCAGCCTGCATGAAAAACACAGGCAGAGGTTGTAGGGCTGTGCTGTTCTCCAGACTGCATTTTAAAGGTTATGCCCATTTGATGCAGCTGATTAGCTATCTCATTACCACTCTGAGATCGGAGGTTATGTAAAGTGAGGTATCTGTAAGTGTATATATGCCTGAGTGGTGCTACTGAGATGAGGAATAGAACAGAAAATATTGGATCTCAGAATTAGAGGAATTTGCCAGTTACCCTTCTACATTACATTTATAACATTAGCCCAGTAAGTTCTTTTCTGCTACCATGGCTTCAAAGTACTAGAGCAATGAAAATAACCATATAATTTGGGTATGCAAGTGGAGGTTAATGTACAGGCAACTATATTATGTCATACCAAACATAGGGACAGCTATAGTTTATCAGATCAGTGATCTGACAACCTAGCCCAGGCTCCTATTTCAAGATAGGGTCCAAAGCAGGTGCCTAGGGAAGAATACAAGATGTGGCCATAGGGTGGTCTTTTACAAGATACTGCCCAACCTTCTAACAATTTTCAGCTCAAGGACTTCCTCAGCCAAATTTGCTTTTTGTATACATACTAGATTGATATGGATTTATTTTCATTTCTTTCTGTTTCTAGCTTCCCTAGCACCCAAGACAATTTTTTTTAGCATTTGCAGTATTCTATGGCAGGGATGTAGGAAGGAGTCAATAGGATTTGCAGCTGTTTCAGGAAGAATAGGGTGTGCAGCAGAAGAGAATCCACTTGCTTCTGACTCAGTAGTGGATAAGGAATCTCCTCTTACGGAGATATCTCACAAAATCCTGGTCTATACTTAAGTCAGTTATGTGAGACTACTTGAACTCCTCTCAGAAAGTGCAGCTGACTGACTGTGGAAAATTCTGCTTGTTGACAGGTATCTCTGAGTAAGAGTATAATCTGTAATCTGCTTTGCTGTCAATTTATTTCTGGATGCTGTTTAAGTGTTGGTTTTCACATGCAAAACTTTAATTGCTGTATCAAAGTTCACCTCTCTCCAATACCAAGGTCCGTTGAAGCATTCAATCCAGCCTTCCTGAAGACATCACCAACAGATGTGCTTTGCTTCTGAACTTGGCTTGCTAAAACTTGAACTTGTTTACCTTTGGGTCATAGTGAAAGACCTGTTTCAGTTGCTGCTGCGCTTTTGCTTACTGAGAAAGGTATCAGTTTCTATGAGTTGTTTGGGAGTTTGTGGTGGTATTAAGGGTGCTTTTAGCTTTGTTTTGTGCCTGGCAAATACCGGTGTTCCATGTGCTTGTGGCAAAAGAGCTCACAGCTGCCTTATGGAAGTCTATTAAACAGTATAATTTATAATGTTTTCAGTGCAAAGTTTAATGACAAGTATACATGATCTGTAAAAATTTTTGGCCCCAGAAGTTTGTGAGTTGTTGGTCTATGCTATAACTTATTAAATGTGCTGACAGCCTGTAACTGGCTTATACATTTCAAACAAATTAAGCCATTGAAATGCAAATAGATCATATTCATGTTCTTATATTTAATGATAGTACCCTAGCCATCATTACATGACAAGTGAGCTGGGAGAAAAAAGTGCTGGTTTTCATAAGGTTGATAGTATATATTGCACATTTTTATAAAGCACTAGGATACGATGGTGATGCACGTCCATAGGAGTTCCTGGGTAGGCAGGTAATATGAGAGCAGTAAGGGCTTTTTGAGTGAGTCAACCTGGGCTAGAAACTGGGCTGGCAGAATGCAGAATTTGCCTAGAAGGGCTAGTTTGTCCACAGGTCCGGATTAATGCACATTCTATGAGACACTAAAATAAAACAGGCTACATCTGTATTGACAGGTCAGATGAGATTTTAATTGGATTAGAAAGATTCAGTCTGTAAATGCACCAGCGTAAATCAGCGACCTGGAAGTGCCTGAGAGGGTTCTGTGCTATGTACTAGCCTCCCTGCTGCTTATCTGTTAGGGTCTAGTCTGGGTGCACTTGTACTATATAAAAACCAGATTTGAATGTAAAGCCTTTTGACCCAAATCCCCAAATGAAATGATGACACCAACATCATCTGAGATCTGTAGTGAGAAGAGCATTTGTGTTAGCTCCCTGAAGTAGGCCCAGGGGGTATAGCCTTATCTTGCCATCTGCTCTACAAAGGGTATAATGAAACATTGGCGTGCTTGAACGAATTTTTAAAAGCCTTATTTTTCCCCTTGTCACACTTAAAATCTGGGTCATTTTCCCACACAAGACTTAATGACAAGAAGAGCTAAGCCTAGCTGTGCTGGAAAAGCCTCCCTTGTGATGAATTTTCCAGTCCAGTAAACATTCAGTATGTTTCTACCTGCCTTTCTGAGGAAAATGGACATTTTGAGGGCCAGAAGCATGTCTTCTCTTGTTCTTGTGGTCCTTAATTTAGTATAGTGAAAAGTGAATTTGGAGATGTCCATTTTGCAAGAGGAGGAATTAGGAATGCGTTGGGACCCTTTATTTGTGATGGAGTCACAAGACCCTTCCAAAGCTTGCAAACTTGCTCACGTAGACTCCAGGCTGAGGCAAATACACATGTACGGGCTGCTCTTTTTTGGGGATACACCCAGACCAAACAACTGAGTAACAGCACTTGCCTAACTGGGCTCTGACCAAGGCAGTGGCTGTCAAAAGACAAGCTGATGCTCATTTCAGCTGAAATGTCTGCTCCTGATGCCACTTAACCAGAAAAACAGTTCTAGGATGAATCCCAGGCTTTTGTGTTACTTGAAGCTGGATGCTGTGTTTAGGCCTTGTCTCCTCAATCAGAAAATTAAAACAGAAAGGGTTAGTCCTGACATGGGCCAAATTCAATCTTGATTTATTTCATTGGGAACATGTGCAGAGAGTAGGTCTGAATGAAGACTATGGCTCAGGGTGATTTGGTCTGATTTTGTTTGGGCCAAGACAAGAGAACTTGCTCTCAGGCTGTCTGCTGGCAGTGATTGCCTTGGCACTAATGCAGTGGTAACAGTACAGATAAGTCCTTATCAGAAGTCTAAGTGCACAAGACACAAAGCAAACAAGAATACTTGTGACCCGAAGCTTTGCCCTTCAAAGGACCACTTTCATGCACCCAACCGAAAGAGGGCAGAACAGCTGGTTTTAGTGTCTCCTTCAATGAACAGGCAAGTAAGCTCCAGAGAGTAGGGTGTGTGGAGTGGTCCTGTACCTCATAAATTGTAAAACTGGCCCTACCTAACCATCAAGGCTGTTCTAGCCAGCATCACTTCTGCTTTTTTCCTGTCTCTCTTCTCAGCTGGCACTGTGTATATGACCATGTTGTAAAGTGCTGCTACAGTTGGTGGTCTATTGGCGGGTGCCAAGCTGGTTTTGTGCCTGCTGGCAAAATAGGTTGTGCTAAGCACATGTGTTTTTCCTTGTACAGATTTATTGACTGAACAGGAGTTGCAGAAGAATCTGGAACAACTATTGCAAGGCAAAGGGAAATAATTTTTTTCATGAAACAGCTTCTCCATGTCCTTGTTCATATTTGTTAGCAGCGGTGTGTTCTTGTCACAGTAGATTCTGATTCCTTTTGCTCAATATTAGAGTCCTGGACTCGTCTTGTTGCTTAAGGGTGGTGTGCTGCTTGACACTAAAGATTTTGCCATCTAGATCTCTCTTACACCAGCAACCTGAAGCCAGATGTGAACTCAGACCATGCCAAGAAGGGTAACTTAAATGCTGGCAATTCAGGGAAAGCAGAAAAAATGTAAAGAATGCTAGTGCAGAGGAAAGAGCAGTGTAAAGAGCTTGTACTTCTGTTGTTTCTCTTTTTGTTTCTTTTGTTAGTGGCTCTATTGAGATGGTCAAGGTATTTGAGAAGGTGGTGTTCAAGATTGTCTATTATAGGATTGAAAATCCTTGGGGAAGAAGTGGAAATGTCTTTTGAGTTGATCATATTATTACAGCCTCCAAGCTTGAACAATAATATCCTGTCCAAGTTAACTGCATCACATAGATTCTTACACTGGGAAAGACTTGAGAAATGCTTACTGTTATCCCCTCTTAGTCTTGGCTGCCTTTGAAGCATTCTGGTATTTAGCTCAGGTGGGACATCAGCTGGATTTTCCTGCCATGGTTTGTTTCTCTTACATTGCATTTGAACCTGTTTCTTTTTTAGTTTTGGTTAGTTCTTTTTTCTTTTTCTTCTTTTTTCTAAGAGCCCCTAAATAAGGGGCTTTGTTGACTTCATAGATTCACAAAAGCTTTTTACCAATATTACTGTTTACCATCCTCCCAGGCTTTTCCAGAACAGAACTTTAGACCTTATGCCACCAAAAGTACCTATTAAGTTACATTATGTACAGTTGAGGAGCAGCATAAATACTTATGAACTCTCAGTATTTGAAAACTTCAGAATTATCCAGCATCTCTTTTGGCCTGCCTTTATGCATCTTCTCATCCATTGAAATGGAAAGCTGCCCAGCAGAAAAGGACCTGGGGATGCTGGTTGACAGTCGGCTGAATATGAGCCAGCAATGTGCCCAGATGGCCAAGAAGGCCAACGGCATCCTGGCCTGTATCAGAAACAGTGTGGCCAGCAGGAGAAGGGATCATCCCTCTGTACTCGGCACTGGTGAGGCCGCACCTTGAGTACTGTGTTCAGTTTTGGGCCCCTCACTACAGGAAAGACATTGAGGTGCTGGAGCGTGTCCAGAGAAGGGCAACAAAGCTGGTGAGGGGCCTGGAGCACAAGTCTTATGAGGAGCAGCTGAGGGAACTGGGGTTGTTTAGCCTGGAGAAAAGGAGGCTGAGGGGAGACCTGATCACTCTCTACAACTACCTGAAAGGAGGCTGTAGTGAGGTGGGTGCTGGTGTCTTCTATCAAGTAACTAGTCATAGGACCAGAGGAAATGGTCTCAAGTTGCAGCAGGGGAGATTTAGATTGGTGTATTGGGTTTCTGTGGCAACATTTTGGTGGTGGTGGTGGGGGTGCAGGGGTGGCTTCTGATGAAAAGTTGCTAGAAGCTTCCCCTTTGTCTGACAGAGCCAATACCAGCTGGCTCTAATGCGGACCCGGCACCAGCCAAGGCCGAGCCAATCAGCGGTAGTGGTAGCGCCTCTGGGATAACATATTTAAGAAGGGAAAACAAAGGTTGTGGGGCTCAGTAACGGCAGCCAGAGAGAGGAGTGAGAACATGTCTGCAGGGTTCTTTCTCTTACACCAAAGTCAGTGAAGAAGGGGGGAAGGACATGCTCCAGGCGCCAGAGCAGAGATTCCCCTACAGCCTGTGGTGAAGACCATGGTGAGGCAGGCTGTCCCCCTGCA
>VYZV01030000.1:37976-57739 GCA_013401275.1 Pandion haliaetus
GACCCAGGAGCTGTTTGTTATATTTTCTCTCCCCTGTCCAGCTGAAGGGGGGAGTGATAGAATGGCTTTGGTGGGCACCTGGCATCTAGCCAGGGTTAACCCATCACAATTGGATATTAGGAAAAATTTCTTTACTGAAAGGGTTGTCAGGCATTGGAACAGGCTGCCCAGGGAAGTGGTTAGGTCACCATCCCTGGAGGTATTCAAAAAGGATGTAGACAAGGCACTTCAGGACATGGTTTAGTGGGCATGGTTGATGGTTGGACTTGATGATCTTAAAGGTCTTTTCCAAGCTAAATGATTCTGTGATTCTATGAAATGACAGCTCCATACGTGGTCCGATCATTCTTTAGTTACCAAAACAGGTAGGTTGCTGCTTGGGTTAGGTAACATATACTCTTCTTTCTCTCTCTCTGAAGACATCTAGTGTTCTGACCCTACTGCAAAACCCCAGCTTTTGTTGTAGAGAAGATGCACAAGGAACTACTACATATCCCTTAACAATGAGGCCACTGGAAATCAAAAACGTACTTTCCCTTGTAGTATTGCCTGAGTGCAATGGAATTAAGATGGAACCAAGTGCTGAATCAAGGGCTCTGTCCTTCTCTCAGGATCAAGCACCTTCAGTGTGTTCTGCCCATGCTGGGAATGATGATTGAAACCTTAACCTTGGTTTCTGTCTGCAGTGCTCTGTTACACCAACCACAAGAACATGGAACTATGCCCTTCCTGAAATAACCCTAAATTCAACTCTTAGTCTCTCGCCTTGTCGCTTCTGATCCCATAATATTTAGTAATGGCTTTTACGGCATCACAGTTGGCTCAATTTCTGAATTAAAGCTGAGCTAGCCCAGGAATCTAGCTGGAAGGAATGGCAGTGACTATGACAGTAAAGGGAAGAGAGAAAATGAGGATCTTGTGAATTCTTTCTCCAGCAATCTCTTTGGGATAAAAACTGTACAGAGGAACTCCCATGAAGGTGAAAAAAATAGGAGGAGGAGGTGTGGCAGGAGAGTCCAAGCAGCACAGGTAGCAACTTGGTAACCTCTGAATATTCTGATAATTTCTGTAACTGTGACTAAAACTTTTAATGCCTTGTGCCACCTGAGGAAGGAGGTTATCTAGAGCAAGATGCCTGCTGTTTTACTGTACCTTTTGCTCTTGCTTTTTTTCTTTGTCCTTTCCCACCACATGGGTCTCACTTTTTTTTCCTGCCCATTTAGCTAATCCTTTCCTAAGTAAATCAGTGTCTTTATGTTGTCCTGAAACAGAACTATGGAATTAGTGTAATATTTGCTGATGTCACATATTTTGCTGTGCTCTCTTCATTTCTCAACCCTCCAGGCTAGTAGTTGCCAGCACTTTAGTGCCAGAATGCTGAAGAATGTGAAAGGAGTTGGTTAGTGTACTCTGAGCACATGAACCATCCACATGACTGGTATCTTTGCTAGTCCTCTCAGGATAGAGACAAAGGAATAATGGGACACCAGGGACACATTTCTAGTAGCATTGGATGATGTGATCAATAACAGAAGGTTTGGGAAAACTCTGCGTGTTGCTTACTCTGTGACATCTCTCCACATCTGTTCCTTCTCTACCTTCACAAAGAATAAAATTCAGTGATTATAGTCTGTCTTCCCAGAGGAGATGAAGTTAAGGAGAAAAGAAAGAAGATGGAGTTTTACGTTGAAATACATTAAGGTACAGCATGGAAGTATCTGAGGATTCATTTATTTATTTCATCAGAGGCAGCAAAACAATTTCTGAGTGAGGCATCAGTTTGGCACGCACTGGATAACACACCTTCATCAAGAGCCACAGGGAGATAAGATCCAAATCTAAATAACTGTAGTAGTGGTTCCCACTGCAAACAGCTGATTTGGAAGTAACAAGTTTCCTTCCTGCTTAGTTGTCCCCTGCAGGCTGTTTAATGTAATGGATACAACATAATCCTCAGATGAAGTTTAGGCTTCATGACATTGAATAAGTAGTCCACCAGTATCACCAGTCCCACTCAAGGTTACCAAGTCCTAGCTGTGGCAAAGAGCCCCTCTTTGGCTCTGCAACCTGCAACAGTATTTACAGGGTAAAAAGTACAAGAAATGCCTCCATTGTGTTTGTTGACGGGCCTGGAAACAGAGTTCTCTATTTCCCCCCCCCAGCACCCTTGTAATACTTCTGGAGAACATATACTCGGATTTGCCCATTCTGTCTCTTGGCTCCCAGTGTGGAGCACCACCTTCCCAGAAAAGTATCCCCCATGTCTGAAGCTTATTCAGTCCTTAATTTCTCACTGAAAGTTTGTGGCTTAAAGACATGCATTTTAGGTCTTCACTTCAAACCCCAAACATGTGTCACGTGTATTGATAACAGTAGTTAATCACGTTTAAATTCAGGCATATTAACAAGATTTCAGTATTTCAATTTCAAATTATATCAGTCTTTTGAGTAATTCTGCCCTCTTGCTGGATTCTTTTGAATACAGGCATTTAATTTCTGTGTCACTTGCCCTGTAAGTAAATCATAGTTTCAGACTACACCTCTAATAGGCCTGTGGCTTTGAGTTGTTAATCAATGCAAATTTCTCCGCAGCCATAATTTAAAATTGTGTCTATGGTGTTTTGCCCATAAGAGGAAGTTCTTTTATTCCCTGTGCCCATCCCCTTTGTGCTTTTCTGTAATGAATGATTGTACCTAATCAGTCAGGAAGGTTGTGTACTGCCAAATGCAATTGAGATCTGGAGAAGTCCTTAATTTTTATTTGCATATGATGAGCTCTCACTCCAGCAAATTAGGAGGCTTTGCTGGCCTTGGCTCACTGGAGACTCCCCATCCCAATTATTACTTCCTTTCTTGCACTCAATGAGAATGCACCAATGGAGGCTGTAAGAAAATACTAATGATGAGACTAAGCTGGGTTTTTCATAACCAGAGGCTTATATCCAGAAAAAAGGCTTAGCAACACCATCTGAGTAGAAGGCACTGTCTCTGAAGGCAGAAAAAAACAAAGCTTTGAGGCAGCAGATTGCTTTCCTTGCTGATGGGGGCCAGGCCACGAAAACTTTCCTGTCTCTTGGGTTAGTTTATAGTTCGCAGATTAACGTTTTTCATGTGCTCAGAAGCACTTGTCTTCTATTACAATAACGGCAAAAGTACCGGGTAGTTTAAGATTTCTGAAGCAATTAGGGGACTGAGGCTTGGGAGGCAAAAGCTCTTCATGGTATCATAGTCTGTCTAGATATGCACAGATGTTCCTTCATGTCCAGCACAGTTTTTCAGTCCAAGTTTGCACATACCCAGGATACCTTTTTTTCTTTTTAATTGTCCATATCCAGGATACCTTTTTTCTTTTTCTACTTGCTCTTCAAAGAGAGATTTCTTATAATGTCTGGTCTGCTTTACACGTGTCCCATGTGCAATACATGTGTACAACTCCCCAATTTTAATGCACATACCACTACAAGCAGCTTTCTATAGTTACTCAAGTCCCAATATATAAGAGGTATTACCTTTTAGGCTTCCTGGCAGAGACAGCTCCCCCCTTCAGTCACTTGCCTACATATGGAGTCCTGTGATAGGGACAGGCTTGTGGCACTGAGTGCAGAACCAGCACTTTCCCTCTCTAGGCTCCCTTCCAGTAGGTGCAGCTGGTTGGTAGCTCCCAGTTCCCTGACCAGCTGCATAAGAAGCAGCAGTCACTATGCTGCAAATGTGTGAGACCGAAATGCTGTGGAGCATGAGATGGGAGCCAGGTCTCACACTCCATGTCTGAGAATCAATAGGGTTGTGTAAACAAATGTAAATCCAGACCCAGGTTTACGTGCCAGATTTCAGGTGTGAAGAAGCTGGGGGCGTTACCAAAGTACCTGTGTGGTTATAAGGCTTTTGTGCAGGGATACACTGTTTTGTAGATCTTGTTACTTTACTATAAAACTTACGGACAGATAGTTATGTGATGTAAAGCAGTTCAGTTCGACTGAAGACAGTAGTGGAGTTATATCATTCATTCTATGTTGTGTGAAATTTGACCTATGTGGTATTTTCTCTGTCTGCAGTGATTGTTGGCTTCTGAATATCCCAAGCAGAGCATACTGGCTGCCTTTCAGAAAGATGGGGAAGGTTGTGATCATGGTTGGAATACCTGAAGGGAATGTTTGAGTGTGTTTGAGTACAATTTACTTACAGTAGACATGAAAGACCTGGAAGACACCTACTTACGGGACATGTCTTTAACAGGGTAATCCTGATGTTCCCTGACTGAGGAAATGCATGTTGTCCATCTAGGGCATAAGAGAAGTACTGGATTTTGGAAGCACAGCAGATAAGTAGCTTGGGATGCAAAAAGAGAGGAAAGAACAGATGCCACTAGAGAATGGATGTGCTAAGGTGTCAATCTTGTGTCTTGCCTCTACTGAAAGCTTGGAAGCTCTCATGATATCCTATCCCCTAAGCCACAGATAGCATGGATATGCTTACTGTTCAGAAATCTTGTGTCCACGTGTTTCTAATACCTTATCAGCTGATTTGATAGTACTATCTTGTTTTGGCATACCTGCAAGTGTTAGGCAGCATTACATAAAAAGAAAAAAAAAAAAAAAAGTAAAGCTCTACTGTGGTCTTTTTCCATAGTAAGACATCGTTAACATTTGAATTGTTTTTGTGTTCCATTAGGGCTATAATGAAGAGTCAGGAACTTTCTGGATTGAGTCTGAAAGCTGCTGACGTGATAAAATACTGAGATTATATTGATAATAGGAGTCATACTTGCTAGCTAGAAGGATCAAATTAATTTATCTTTATTTCAACTTTCTGGGGCATTTCCAGTAGACAATTTCCTACCTTCCTCCTAGAACTGAACCGGGATTCTCATATAGTGTCTGCCACTTTGATGCCCGCTGACTTAGAATAACAGGCTCTGCCCTCTCCAGTAAAAATAGAGCCAGCAGCAGCAATACAGGGATGTCCTATTGCTCCACCACTTTGAAAAGGCTTCTCCTGAGTATGATTCCTGCCCTTCTGCAGTTTTTATCCTTTCTTTACTTCTCTTTATTAGTGTCATATACTGTTCAAAGCCGTATTGGATGACTTACAAATCTATTAGGACCTTATTCCTCACCTGCTAGAGAGGACCTTTGAATCTAGACTTGGTCTGCTGAGGAGAGGTGGGAGACTGTTGAGAATCAGGTCAGAAAGGTAATTTGGGATAAGAAGGTGCCACCTGGAGATGCACCTGGGAGAAATGGCAGAGGGAAGTACTGCATCATGCAAAGAGCACGAAGGCCACATGGTAACTGGGCAGGAGATTGCAATAAGGAGGGACAAAGTTTTCCAAAGTGTTGAAGAAAAAGACACAACAAATGAAGTAGCTGTGGTGCTGAAGGGAGTGCAAAGATAGGCTGCAAAGATGGAGGTGACATGGGGTGAATGCTAGGCCAAGATGATCTTTTGACTGTGCTTTTGGAGAGAAAGAGCTTGCATGTTGATGAAGGGAGGTTGAATTACAGATGTCTGTTTCTTCTGCAGCTCATAGAAGAAGGGCCAGATCTGAGATGTTGTAGGAGGTATGATTTATCATTCAGCCTGATTTGAGCAAGAAAGGGGGACCCAGGTCCCTGTGATGATGAAGACCTTATAAAATTTATAACAAAATAGCAATGTAAACTTAACCACCTGAAGCTGGGGAAGCAGTGAAATTTTCCAGTGAGGAGGGAAGGCTGTGAAAGAGGATGGGATGCAAATGTTTTGCAGGATAGGAGTTATCCCTATGAAGGTAGAGTGTAGCTGGAATTTAGGAGGAACTGTTAACAAAATAAGATAATTGAATGGAGTAGATAACAATCATGAAGGATCATCTGTTTAATGTGTGGACTCAAATTAGTTTCTATATTTGCTCATCTAGTAGCAAATTATATCAGATATAATAATTGCTCAGATAGTGTACCATATAGCCTGAAGAAGAATGGGGAAACGGGCTTATAATTTTGTTGTGCCTCTATGTCCTTCTATAAGTGGACTGTGTCTTCAAACAATGCTCAATGTTGTTTATCACTTCAGGACCTGTTAAGGTAACCTAGGATGGCTCTTCCAGTTGAAGGGAAATGGCCTTTTCTTGTCCTTTGCCTTGTCTGCAAGACTCCAAAGTGCAGAGCACAGAGTGCAGGTCAGGCTGGGTGGATGGAGTAGCACCTTTTTAGGGTACAAGGTTTTCCAGTCAGCAGTTTCCTGGCACCTTCCTCCACACTGGGTATAAAGGGCAGCTTTTGGTATCACTAAATACAAGAATGGCCATTCTGCTCATCCCTTCAGCACTGGGTGAGAGCAGCACATGGAAGGCAAGTGTCAGAAGGTGCTTTTTCTGTCACTCATCACACTGGGTTGCCTCCACAGCTGCTCTGTCTTTAGCATGTTTTGTCCAGAGGAAGTACAGACAGATGCCTTCCACCTGGCACTATATCACCACTGATCCAGGGCTTTTAATGCTAGGTACCTCATTTTCTGTAAATAAGAATGTCTGTAAGCTTGCTGGGAGGAAAACATTTCAAAAACATTATGTCTTTTTTTCTAGCTACCTCTGCAAGCTTCTACAACTCATTTCATGCATTCGTGAGTTTGTTTCCCTGGTGTGAAATGGGGAATAGTAATGCTGCTTAAACCAGTTTTAGTACAGAACTGTAGCCAGATTGAAAAGGTGCTGAAAAGATGCAGCATGTCTAGGTTATAAGCAGTACAGGAGTCTTCCAGTGGCAGAATGTGTTGTATTTGAGTGTCTTGGGAACAAATCTCTACAACTGCCTCCTGATACAAGACTCTACAGCCTTCCTGGGCAGACTCTCCTTTCTTTCACATGTGGACCCAGTGCTGAATGCAAAAGGGCCCTAGTCAACATCTGTATATTCTATGCACTTCTATATTAAAAACACTTAAGGGTGTCTTTTCATTTATTTGTTGACCACATAAAGGGAAAGGCTGCCCAGACTAATAACACAAACACCTTTTGAAAAGAATTTAGCAGCATGCACAACAATGTTATGCAATGGTTTACTAGGTGGAGGTTTGAAGAATAACTTCTCCAAAGGAAATTACAATGGGAAAGCAGATTGCAGTTTCCCAGTTTGGAAGGTGTCCAGGGAGATCCCTGAGTCATGGAAAATCCATTGGGATTGCTTTAGTGGCTGTGTTTCAGCATTACATCTTGTATAGAGAGCAACAGCTGGATAAATTTGTCGGTCAGTGTAAAGTTGTTGGCTTCTACATTAACGATGCAAGAGAACTTTTGGATTACAGATGCTTAACCAGATAATAAATGCAATTATGATTTGTTGTTAGATGAGTCAGTTCTGCAAGGCAAATGCTCATCCTTCTCTTATTCCTTTTGCTGTATTTTGTGAAAGTTTCTGATAATTTCTTTCTTAGAAATATTTAGAGAAAAACATCTTGGCTTGGCTTGGCTTAAGCCCAGTGATGTCAGTGCAGTAGTTGCTGTCTGATTATCAGAATACTTGAGCAATGAGACAGGACAGGGTGTGAGTGAATAACCAACTATATTGTCATGCCTTCAATTCAGTGTTTGATTATGGAAATACTCAGTTTATGTGAGTGAATAACATTGTGGAATTGCCCTCCCCCTCACCCCAGAGGAGATAATAGAAGCCTCATATGTGGGTGTTCTTCTAGCTGGTCTGGACTGATGAGTAGTAAATACAGATCATCTCCATTTATTGAAGTAGAAGTTAACAAATAGCGAAAAAGGGACTGATAGACTGCTCAGTCTATTCTAGGTCTGAAATCTGTGCTGTAGACTGTAGAATAAGCCTGTGTTATAGGCTGTCGAGCTGAGAGACTTAGTCTCTGTTACAATTTAAAGCAGGCAATTTGATCAATATTTTGCACTGGTGTAAATCCAGAGTAAGTCCAATCAGTTTAATGGAGTTAGGGACATTTTGATCTCTGGTTTGCACTACTAAATCTGGAATAATAATTCAGAGAGCAAGAGAACTAAAGCCAGCTTCTGGTTTCACTTCTACCCGTGTAAACCTGAACTTATGCCAGAAATGTTGATTTATTGGAGTTCCTTTGAGTCTACCCTGCGTATAAGTTTGAGCATGTGTGTCTGAGCTGCACAACCAAAGCTCGATAAGAAGTTAATTTTGCTCATTAAATTCTTAACTGACCTGTCAGTTCCTCCTGCCCTTTTACATAATATTTTATCAGAGATTTAAAGGTCAGCCAAGCTCTGACTTACCCTTGTTTTCCTCCATAGGGGCATATGGCAAGTAGGATGCACTCAAGAGGATAAAGCTGGGAGGAGAGGAGTAGGTGGTACTGACACCCCTGGAAATTCAGTCTGCCTTTGGCACAAGGCTGCAGCAGCAATTCCCAGCCCACATTCTGAGGGTTGATCCAGCAGGACTGTGTTTGGGCAGGAAGCGATCACAGAGGTGTGTGCTTGTGTGCTTTGGCACAGTCCAAGCTGTGAATTGCTCTAGCCTAGGAACCTCCTCTGAACTCGTTAGTATTAAAACAGAACAGAGGAGACTTTGTAGGGAGGGAGAGGGTGGGGAAGCCGGAAAGGTAGCAGTTTAGATGGCAGTTTCCTAATAACCTTTCCCACACCTACCTTCCCATACCGGGTCTCATCTAAAGGACCTTGACACGAAAAACAAACCCTGGCACTGGGAGTGGGAAGGGAGGGGGAAATGAGGGGAGGAGAAGGAAAGGAAATGAGGGGTGGGGAATGGCCACTGTGCTGAAAGAGCACTTTTATTGTTATTCAATGTTATAGACAATGATGCTAGAAGCTCTGTTTGAGAGAGGTATCTGATACACTGTGTATAAGCAGAATGTGGAGCTAAATGTGGTACTTGCCCTAGAGGACTTGCAACCTGTCACAGTGAAAAGATGTATCAAGCAGAGATTAACGGCTTCAGTTCTGTTTGCGTTTTCATTTAATTGACTGGGTAGTGGAATACAGAGAATACCTATTAATATACAGGTGTCACTAGGCTGTAAAAACACTGTTGGTATGTTAAAAGATAGGCTTAAAAGAAGATGGAGAAATTGTGTAAAAAAGGATGGGATTCAATGGGGACAGTTAAAGCATGCTCTTTTAGGAGCAAGTCTGGTAACTGAGAATGGGAAGCAGCCAGGTGGGTACACTTCTTCAGAAGAAATCAAGGATTATAGTACATCACGAGTGAACATAAGTCATGCAGGTATTGAGGGGTTTTATTAAAAAAAAAAAAAGTCATTTTCTTTGTGGAATATGTAACCAGGAATGCAGTCTGGAAGATGCATGAAGTACTCTTTGCACTCAGCACTGGTAAGGTCTCAGCTGGAACATCGTCCCCACTTTTGAACAGTGCACTTCAAGAAAGATGTACTTTGACTGGGGAGAGCCCGGAAATCAATTAGATGAGGAATGAGAGGTCCAGAGGACATGACCTCTAAGAAAGACTGAAAGAGCTGAGCTTGTTTAGCCTCAAGAAAGATGACTGGGGAGGAATGTTACAACAGCCTTTAATAGGCTTGAAAAATGTTATCAAGAGGAAGGAAAAAATCTGCTCACCATGTCTGTGGTTGATAGGGCCGGAAGTAATAGGCTTAAATTGCAGCAGCAGGGATTTAGATTAGACATGAGCCTAACTATTCAGTTTTCATCCCCATCCCTCTCATTGGGCTCATTCCAATTCACTGACATGGACATGTAGCCCACCTTAACAAAAAAAAGTAGTTATGATAGTCAACTGTTTGCATTATTGTCCTCATATGGCCACCCATATCCATGGAATGTCCCTCTTGCTTTACCTATAATGTAGCCCTGCATGTAAGAATGTGTATCTAAGTCATGATCTATCTCTCTCTCTAAACATCTGTGTGTATTGTTGCATAAACAGGTACTGGTTTTCCTCATTCTTTCTCTTTCTGTTTGGCCCAGCAGATTGTTGTCTCACACATGCAGTTTCCCTGTGAAGGGCAGGAAAATGAACAGCAGATGCTGCTTCTAGTGGCTTGTGAAAGGGGACTGCCATGATAGGCCTTGCTTGTTATAGGTGCTTGTATGCTGTCAAGTCACAGAGAGCTTTGAGGAGTATGAGAGAGACAGGATTTAGCTCTTCTTTAGGAAGCAAAGAAGCAATTAACCAATGATTAAGGAGGGGAAAATGAAGCGGTATAGTGGGGACTGTGTTTGGGGGTGGCTGAGTGGGATGTTAATTGACTTTCTGTGAGATAAATTTCTCTGCCGAAAAGCAGTGCCCTTGGTGGATGAAAGTCTTACTCTGCTGCTAAGCCTTAAGAATGAGTAACTTCTGTGTTGGCAGGGTACAACAGAAACACATCTTCCAGTATGTAAACATCAGGTGCTTTCTGTCTTGTACTGTTATGACTGCGAATCAAGAGATTTGGGCCCCTAGTACTGAAGGGGTTTTAAAGCAGCAACTTTTTGAAAAAGCAAGAGGGAAGAAGAGTGCAATGGGAATCACAGCTGTTTACAGTCAGATCTGTGGCAGTAGCTGAAATGTAAACATTGCTTCCTATGCCAGCAGGCTGTGTGAGCAACTTGTGTGCACAGTGGTTTCATCATGCACAAATGTAAAGATAAAACATTGTAGGTATGGGCAGATGTTATGTTGTACCTCTTATCTATATAGTTCTTCTGTATGTAAGGTGTGAGTGGCATACATAACTGCTTATACACATACTATGTGTATGCAAATGCATGGAAACCCAATATTTTGCAGTAATCCACCTAATTCTTATCATTTGGGAAACTGATCAAAGTGTTACTCCCCAGCCTCATATGGTATGTTGTCTCTGTGTGCTTTACAAAGACTGGTTGTAATACCAAGGGTTAGGATGAGATGGAAGAACTTGAGGGGAGGGAGGGGTTGGTTTGGGGGGTTATTTTGCTTTTTTTTTATGGGTTATCAGTGGACTTGGGACATATATCAGGTGCTCGAATGGGAACTTTTAACCAATGTACTGCATCTGGAGATGTGCTAGCTGTGTGGGTGGTAGTGCTGTTGCCTGTTGAAAGAGCATCTGCCATCAACTTCTGCTGTGGGTACAGCCATGCGGTTGTGCCAGGCACAGCCCTGAGAAGGTAAGGATGGGAGCTGGTTGTTGTCTGGAGAAGGAGGCTCTGTTTCACTCCTCTCAATGCCTGACTCAATCACACACCAGTGTTTGCAGTTGCATATTAGGTAAAGCCTGTGAAATATTTCTCTTTTTTTAGGGAGCTTTGCTGAGCAGTACTTATTTTGCACTGCTCATTGCTCCAGTTTGTACATGAGTGTAGGCAGTTTGTGCAGTCGAATGAACCTCATTCACTGACAGTTTGGACAGGCAGTCTTTAGAATGCCTTATCGACCTCAGTATTGGAAATGCGCACTCTTCCAGCAGGCTGGCTCTTACATGTCAGCCTGGTGAGCTGGATTGAACAAAGCAACGGAAGGAAAACTGTAGGGGAACAATCCTATACTGTCCCCTGGAGGTGGATACAGTGATTAAACAGGGAAGGTTTATCTCTTCTATTTGAAGGATTCATAAGCCCCTTCAAAGAGACTGAGGTCTGAATAAGATTAATTTTTTTATTCACTTACTGCAGTTCTCTCTGAAGCAGCATTTTTGGACAGCTGCCTCTGGACCTGTGATGAGAGTGTCTCCGCTCGTCCCCAGCCTACCTCCCTGGTGGGCAGAGGCACAGCTCGAATGTGAGCCACCAGACTAACCTATTTGCCAACAAAACCTGGCATAGGCAGCATGAACTGAAAAATAAATGTTCCTGGGACTGTTGTTAATGTAAAAGTGTAGCTTTCAGGCAATATAAGTCACGTGCTAGCAATGTGGTCCTACTCAGTTCACTTGTTAAAACTATAATAGTTATGCTGGATTGGATTCTCTACTGCAAAGGCTTGTAGCATGCTGCTGACAACCACCTCCCTGGTCTCTTTCCCCTGCTTCCCCTTTCTCTACAGTCCCAGACATGTCAGTGCTATTTATCTCATGTCAGCTTGAGTTGTACTTCAGCATTGATTAACCCACCATCAACTATTCCCTCAAAGTGATTGCACATGAACACGAACCTTCTCTGGGGCCTGCCAGTGGATGCTGGATGGGATCCCATGGTGTGTCATAATCACTGTTTACTTTGTACAAGATTTAAATAAATTCATCTAGGGCATAAGGCTGTCAGCTGTGCTATGCCACTTGGGAGCATCAGGGGAACTGGAATATTGCCCTTTTGGGGATATGGTGACAGACATCTATATAAATGACCTTAGGGAACATGTAGCAACAGGTATCATACCATACAGGGAATTTATTATACTGGCAACAGTGTATTGTACTTCATTTTGTAACTTGGGTGGGTTTGATGCTGTTAAGAGACTGAGAGAGAATGATTGATGAGGTGGGTAAGGAAGAGTGCATTTGTGTATGACAGGAGAAAAGGGTCAAGGGGAGCGAGAAAAAGATTACAGAGGGGAAAAAAAGAAAAGGTAGGTGTGTGCAAGAGAAAGGAAAAAAGGAATGGGGATGTGAACAGGAAGCAAGATAAGAGCAGTGCATTTAACTAAAATTTATACAGTGCAAGGTCATAATGTAAAAATGAACATACCCTTGGAAACTAAATTTTTGAGGTGAGTATGCAAGCAAGTTATTCCAATAAAAAGTCTTCAAATCATGGAGGTTTTTCAGAGTGTGCAAAGGCATCCTCATATAATTCCTACTTTCTCAGTTTTGTTCCCTATTGGATGACTTACAAAGAACCGTTAAGGATAATGCTGGTGTGACTCAGCAAAAGGAAAACTTTGGAGCTGTGCAAAAAAATATTTGCAAATACCAATGCTGTCCCCATCTTGAAAGGCACATTAACTCACCTGCATCACAGAACCAGCCAGTTTTTTGAGGCAGGGAGCAGGAAGTGTTTGGCCATCTACAGAGTTTGCTCTGTGGCTTTGTACTTGCAAGGCTTTTGTGCCACCCTCTGAAGCTTTTGGTGCTGGTCACAGGTCAGATAGCTGCCAGTCTTGTCTGTTCTGGAAGTTTTTAAGTTTCCACCTTGAGTTTAACAACGGAGAGTAAAGTTTAACATTTCTAGGGCGTTTTGCCAGTTTGTGCCATCTGAAGATTTGGTTCCCATGATGCCTGTTCATGCTGAACCTGGCTGTCCTTTTGCTTGAGTACCCATCAGCTGCTAAAGAACCAAACAGTGCAATAGAGCTGTAACCAGACAGTCAAAATAGGCATCTCTGAACAGCAGAAGTGATGAAGCCTATTTGCCAATGTATTACGTCTTAGTGTTGGATTCTGTGGTGTAAAATAAAGATTGATTTCATGCCAAAGCTGTTCCCTCTGGGGATGGTAAAAGGATTTCATTCTTTAATAATTCTTTAATAGTTGCCTGAATATGTTTGTAGGCAGAAATAAACATTTAAAAAATGAGAATATGCTTTTAGATGTCATTAACTTCTCTTAGTAATAAAAAAAGCCATTAAACATGAAACAGGCCTGGGATGGATGCTCATAGAAAGGATGGGCTTTCAAGAGCACTATAAGTAAGGGAGACTGCGACCTACAGACAAAAATTAAAAGTGTAACTGAACTATCTGTAGCTGAAATTATAAGAAATTAATTAAACAAGACAGGTATCCAACTAAACATAAGAAAAGCAAAATCTCTTCTCTCTCCTGGCAAAATATGTGTTATGCCCATATTAATCAAGTTATTGCCTGCAGTAAACAAAACATATCATGTCAGGATTCTGTGCTTCATCATGCTGGAAACACTATGCTTGATGCATTAAACTGTTATGAAGGCAAAACAAAACCAAAAAAACCCAACAACAACAAAAAAACCCCCCACCCCCAAACCAACTCCACCAGCCTCTGAAGGTCAGTTGGTTGGTTGGTTATTTTCAGTTGTTGTTTTTTGTCTTTTACAAAATGAAGCAGCTGCCTGACTTTTAAACTCAGTGGTAAGCTCCCTGGTGACCAGGAAGTCCAGCAGCCAGTGGAAGTGGGACATGTAGAATGAGAAACTGCAACTGAGGAAAGCTCCTGTGAGTGTCCAAATATCCCTGGAGAACCAAGTTTGGGTCTTTTGGTCTCCAGCATTCTGACTTGAAGCCAAGAAGTGCTGGAGCCCTGAAGCCCTGACACTCTGTATACTTATAGTCTTGAGATTTCCATCCTACCCCTGCTGTGGCTTCAGCATTGGTATGTTGAAAATGGGAAGTCTCATTGTGTCTTTGAGTATCTTATTAAATTTGCCCTTCAAACTGTTTCAAGTTTTCCCCATTCAAATTCCAAAATTCCTATGTACTGTATAAGTCTTCTTGCAAGGCCAGGTGAAGTAGACTGGTGAAGGAGCAGCTATCCTATGATTCTGTCCCACCTTTCCACAGATGACTGAATGGTGGAGTGCAATACACATTTCAGTAGAGAGATGTTGGTAGGCATTAAAGGTTCTTCTTTAGAGAGGCAGGCATATTAGTAGGTGTTAAAGGTTCTCCTTTAGTGGTTCTCTCTCCAAGTGAACCACTCTTCTACATTCTCAAAATATTACTTTTTCTCTATATTAATTTCATTTCATGTCACTAAGAAAAGTGCTGCCCAGTCTAGGTGAGAAAAGTTTTTCTGTTCAGCTCTTCCAGGCCTTTGAGTTGATACCATTATTGAGCTGATGGCTACCTAGCACCAAATCCAGCTTTCACACTTTGATGAATGTTCCCAAAAACAAGGGACATAATGTGGTTTTAAATCCCACAAAATACTGGGTTTGTATTTCCTACCCATTCCTTCTTCTTGTTCCCTTTCTTTCTCTCTGTCTCTTATTTCCTTGGGTTGTAGCCATTTTGAATGGAGGCCATCTCCCATTTTGGCCTGAGAACTGGACTGGAAAGATTTGAACCTCAAATCCAGCTCCAGTACATTTTAAATGTTTTATCATTGAAATTCAATCTGTGTAAGTAAAATAAATGCCCACATGAAAGTGAAATTAACTGAATGTATCCCCCTTTCAGTAAATAAAATAAACTAGGAAATGGATAAAGGAGAGAAATGTAGGGTGTATTAACTGGAGGTACTTTACATCTCCCTCAGGCCAGCCTGGCAAATATCTTTTTAATCTGTGTTTCATGAGAACACTTGCAACTTCAAGTATTTTTAAGAGCCAGGAGGCTGAGCTCCATTGTACAGGGTCATGTTGGCATGAATTGCTGGAACTGAGGCTCCCATCCAAGGCATAGAAGAGGAGTTACTACATTTCTGTTGGGAAACTGGCACAGGTGATGGAAGAGGGTGTTTTCCCCGCTTTGTTCTGACCGACCGTTTTTTCTTGCCCTTTACATGTGCTCCCTGGACATTTGGTCACATCGGCTTCCTCAGCCTGGCTCCATCCCCAGTCTTCACGACCGCATTCAGAGTTTGTAGTTCTTCCCCTTTCCTGCCAACCTTTGCAATTCCTTTCTCCTTCAATAGCTGCTTGCTGTCACTGAGCTAACTCTAGGGTCTGAAGTTCTACACACTGACAGATCTGCCTCTGTCATTGGGTCAGAATGACCTGTTTGTGGACCAAATTACCCTTCTGAAATTTATTCTTTCTGTTGTTCCTCCTGCTTCCCTCCAAGGCGGTAAGTTTCCTCACATGCTGTCTGTTAGGATCCTGAGTCAGAACAGGAAAATGGTCTGCCTGATCCAGGATCTTTTTTCTTAGCTAGATCCAGGGGCTTCCTGTGCAGTCACTGTGGTCTTCTCATGCCCTTCTATAGAAAGGGGTTGGGAATGGGAGAGGTAAGATGATTTAGAAGGTTCCAGAAAAAGTGTTCATGTTTCTTGTATTTTGCAGGGATTTCTTGGTTCTTTATAGGGTGGGATTTGATTAATGGTCTAGTTAGAGGGGGGCATGTAGGCCTCTGGTTCCTCCCACTCCTTTCTTCCTCTCAGTGAAGGAGCACACTTGCTGAAGACTAACTTCAGGAAAGAGCACTGAAGAGCTTGACTGCTGCTTTGCATTATGGGGAAGGTATCCCTTTCCCTGTTGAATATGCATGCCTGCTACTTGCTCATCTGACCTGGGGATTAGAACCCAACTTTTTGCTTCCTAAGGAAGAAAAGCACTAGCTGTTTCAAAAGGAAGGGTGATCCATCCTCCATGTGCTATTTTCCAGTCAGGTGTGTTTGGGTCTGCCTCCAGTGATCATGGTATACCTGGAACCCTGAGCAGTTTTCCTGGTTACTGTTACCTAAGCTAATATGGTGACTTCTAATGTTCTGGCTTAATCTAACCTCCTGAGTCACAATAGAGTGTGGATGCTCTTTGTTGCCACTGGATCTTCCATCCTTTCAAACTACCTTTCTAGGCTTCTGTCCTGAAAAGAATGTCATGCTATCAGGATGCAAAATTACATGACTGGAAGTTGCATATTCTCATTGCCCCATTGAAGGCAGAGTGCTCTTTATGTCCCCGATACTGCCAGTGTCCAGGGCTGTGTCTAGAAGCTGCTAAGGGTCAGCATCCTGCCCTCTGGGTGGTTTTAGTCAATAGGATTTTTCTTTTGATGAAATAGTTGTCTTGAACTATATTGGTTGAGATCATCATTCAGTTTTGTGCACAGCTTCTGGGAAAAACTTTTGCTGCTTGTCTGATCTGCCACCAGACTCCAGGAAGAGCGGTACAGATTAGAAAACCAAGTTAGTTGCTCTTTATTAAAAAAAAAAAAAAAGAAAAAGAAAAAAACGCTGAGATCATTAAGCAGTTCAATAAAAAAATCATAATTTTTCTAAGAATTTAGCTGAGCCCAGCCAGCTCATTTCAGATGTGTATTCTGGCCTCTTTGGTGGTTCTTCCAAACCTGGCATTTCTGATTCCCTGTCTGCCCCTCCTTTCCCTCCCACATGCTTGACCTCCAACAGCATTCCTTTGCTTGTCTTAAGACCTTACATGTCGTTTCACTCTCCCTCTCCCCCCAAGAATGTGATCCTGGCCTGAGCTTTCTAATTGTGTGTAGCAAGGATAAAACTCCTTGCCTCGCTTGGCTGCCCCCCTGTTTGGAAACTCACCCTAAACATTTCCACATGGTTTGCACTCTTTTTGCACAGCTAAAATTTTTGGGGTTTTTTTTTGCCTTTAAACTTTTTCTTGTTTAACAAAGACCTCCAGCTTCTTCTACCTTAGGCTGCTGGCACTGACCTTGCCTTGTTACTGTTTGCATTTCTTTTGTACCTTTTTGCAGCTGAAATCTCTATGGGCTTTTAAATCTGTCAGCAGCCGCTACCAGGCTCAGTGTGCAATTTAGCTCACTGTTTTCACAAGTTTCCCAGCCCTGAATGCTTTCCAAATGAGCCATTGTAGGGCTGAGTTAAAGAGGTATTGTCTCTGCTTGGGCTAGGTTAATGTGGGTGCCAGAATCTGCATGTGCAGCGTTCTTAGTGCTGCAGTGTCATCTTCATATTGGACCCCTGGACACTTCCTTCTCCAAACACTTCAGATATATAAGAAGAAGAAAACCCTGCCAAAACTGATTCATTGAAAAGTTTTTGGAAGCTCTTCTTTGTATTGCTGAAACTCTCATTTAGACATCTTCATCTGTCCCTGCTCATGCAGGCTGCCTGCTATGAAGACCATTCTTATTTGTTCACTTCCCATTAGGACCTAAAACTGTCAGGTGTGATTGGAGCCCTGTTCTGGTCAGTGCTGAATAAACACAGAGCAAGTAGCAGTCTCTGCTTTGATGATTTTAGAGACATGTTGTATAGGAAGAGAATCTATTGTTATCCACTTTTTGAAGAAGAGAAACCAAAGCTGGGGAATTCGGTGGTGTATCTAGAGGGAGCTTGTGACAGAGTTGGGAGTCAGTTCCAGATCACAGCATTATCCTTCATTTTACAAATGTAAGGTTGACTAGGCTCTAAAAGGGTGTGTTCCACTGAACTCACTTTTCTTAATAGAGACTGAATTTGCTGGTCTGTTCAACCTGGTGTGATGCTGTGTGGAGATATGTCCTTTATGTCTGAAAAGCTGGTTGTCTTTTGCTGGGGACTGTGTAGTTCAGAGGACAAACATCTGGGCAAACCTTTCAACCTGTAGGTTGCTGTTGACATTACTGCCACTAGGCAACTGTCTCGTGACCTTTGTTTAAAAGATACAGTGATTCACTGTTCTCCTTCTATGGAAGACCAAGCTGGTACTGCAGGCCAGGAAAAAGGTATATTGAATTTTTAGCCTCTCTGTAAGAGTCATAAGGAATGTCTGTGTCATATAAGCTAGTGCTTTGAGTTTTTCACTTTGTGCCTTTCATGTGGTTTTTCCCATCCTTGACTAATCACTAGTAATGGAAGTTTGACATGGGAGTTGTTCAGGCTGCCTCTCTTCATAGGTTCTGCTCTGACAGGGAGAACTTACAGTAGCAAGGTAAAAATTATGAAACCAATAATCTTTGGAGTCTTTGGGAGCCACTAAGTCCTCAGTCTTTTGATTGAAGGCTAGTCAATGTACCTGGTCCAGATTCCTCTCAACCAATTAGAAGTTACCAATGCAGTTGTTGACTGGGTTTTTTTTTCTGTTTTTCACAATCTCCAGGATGAATTGGATCTCACAGACAAGAACAGAGAGGCTATGTTTGCACTCCCTCCAGAGAAGAAATGGCAGATTTACTGCAGCAAAAAGAAGGTACTACTGTTGTCCCTACTGAAGTAGCTCACCAACAAATTTGTGTGCATGTACATTATTACTGATATACATCTAGATTTGAACTACATGTTTATCTACTGTTTATTCAAGAACATGATTAAGTGATGTAAGGATTTTTATCAGCATGAATATGGCACAACTTTCTTATAAGTAGAGTATGCATTGTGTGATTTCTAAAGAGATTGTTAACAAGTTAAAATCATATGGTTTCCTATTTTGAATCTTTTGCATGTTTGTGGGTTTGGTTTGGGGTTAGTTTGTTTGCTTGTTTGAGCTGGAAGAAAAGCTATCATGGAAATTTTTTAAGGAATTTTTTAAAACTTTTGTAGGTTGCTTCGAATAGAAAATGTATTACTGAAATCTTTCAGGATGTCTTCAAATACCTGTGAAGTACATAATAATAGTGATGTCTTAAAACTTGGTAGTTCAAGGTCTTCCAGAGCTTGTAGGAAATGTTCCATATTGCACTGGAAAGTGAAGAAGACCTGCTCCTATCAATTTCTACGTAACACTTGTCCATTCAAGGTCTTCAAATTTTTGATGAACCAGTGAGAGGAGCAGTAAATCAGAGGCTGATGACATCTATCACCATGAGTATTTTGTCACCGGCAGAATGATGGCCAAGTGAATTGACAAGTTATATCACTGTTGTGAAACTTGTAAAAGAATTCTTGCAGGAGTGGTGTGGTGGAAAAGTTTTGGTGCTCTAGGAAGGAAACAGTCAGAAACAAATATAGCCCCAACAGCATGGATTCATTAACAATAAATGTTAAGCAAAAAAAGGTGTGGTGAGTTTTATTTCCTAAATGTGCAAGTCATGCTATGAGAGCATTAGTCTTTACATATCAGAAGCTGAAAGAGGAGGCTTAGATTTCAGTACAGAAGATGGCAGATTGAAACCCTGATGATAGTCCATGTGAGGTTGTGTCTGCTGCCTTTCTTTCCATGGGTGAAGGGGGCAGAAATTAGCTTGCTTTCTTACCACGTAATTAAAGAAAACCTCAGTCAAACCAATCAGATGGGTGCTTTGCATGTGTATTGCTTTTGGTTGAAATACATCACTCGGGAAGTTA
>VYZV01030002.1:12431-22431 GCA_013401275.1 Pandion haliaetus
GCAAAGGCTTTGAGGTACCACCACTGGCTTTGCACTGTGATTTGCACAGAGACAAGTGAACAGAGTAAAAAGGCTCAACTTCAAGAACTAAGGATTTTTTTTAATTATTATTTTTTTATTTTAAGGATACTGTGAAAATGAAAAGGCCTAGGAATTCTTTTAAATTTATTTAACAATCCCTGATATTTTTCTTTACATTTTTCTGCATCAAAATTTGGAAAGATTCTGGCAAGAAGCTTGGGGCCTTTATAAAGAATAGATGAATTATTTCTTCCTTGCTGAAAAGACACAGAGAAAAGGTGAATCACAGAGAGAGTACGTGGACTAACACTGTAAAAGAAAGAGAATTTTAAAAATTTTTTTACAAGTGTAAAGAGAATCACAATTGAATAGCACCAAAATAGAAACAATAGAAGTAATGTTGAAGAGAGATTAAATTTCTTCCTGACTAGCAGGCATTAAAGAAGACTCATATAGTAATCAGAGTATAACAATCAGGCCAGCACAGTATCATTGAGAAGACATATTCTAGTGACTAGAGATGATTACGCTACTAAGGAAAATAAATTAATTTTACTTAAGCTGACTTCCTTAATCTTCAAGGCAAGTGTTCCTTTGACTAGTCTGACACAGTTAAAGTAGTACAGATACCCCCTCCATTATAACAAGCATTGGCAGACTCTGTAACTACAAAGTGAGCACTTTCACTGACCTAATAGGCACCATTCCTTGATATTTGGACACATGGAATGCACTTGAGCTTTTACATCATCTTGCAAGACAAGATACATCATGAGCACCACTTACATTTATTTACATTGTGAATTAATAGTATTCCAAAGCAGACATTTTTCAACAAAGCTAAAGTTCAAAAAAAAAAACCTAAGAACAATGGCTGCAGGAATTTTCACCTCTACCAATCAATATAATTATTAGAAGAAGCAATTTCTGAAATTTTGCCAAGTGCAAGCAGTACCAATGTCAGCTTTTGCCTTCCAGAATTTAAGTTTTTTCAGAAAAAGTTTTCTTAACATTTCTGCATTTTTGAGAATCGAAGGCCTCTGTTGCAACTCTTTATTGAGAAGTAATCTCTGTTCTAGAACATATTTTTTAAGTTTTGCGAATATATTAACCCATATTATTTCTGGCATAGCAGAATTCTGGTTTTGCTTTGGTTTGGTTTTTTCCTAGGTGTTACAAGAAGACAAAATAATTACAGCTAAAGCTTCACAACATAGTTTTACAAAAATTGGAAATGAATGATAAGGAGAAGGGCATTTATACTTGAGAACAAAGAAGGGGATTCAGCAATGTACATTCACACAGTCATAAATTATTGTGTTGTATCTAACCTGTCACAAGCCATATGTATTCACCCACACTGTAATACAGCTTCAGCAAGTTTCCTGAATTTCTCAGCTAAAAGTAAGGTTTTGGGAACAGAGGGAATTCAGCATTTCACATGGTGGCCTTTAAAGCATACTCAAAATCAAATAATTAGTAGGACCAAAGATAGGAAGAGATCTGGCCCTGTATGCAGGCTTGCATTTCTTAAATTGTTTTCCATAAAGAAAGGCATAAAAGCTTCTGACAAGCAAAGAAAGAATGGACAGGTCAAATCTGTGTTAGATTAAATGGTTATACTGTTAAGTTTTACCATATGTTGATTGTCCAAAACATTATAAATATAATTGAGTATAAAGTATTTTTTATACAGAGAGGTGTTCAACCAGTACAAATTAGCTGCAATTAAATCCTGCCCTTGCTGATTACTGTATGTGTTCAACTGTCAGTCTCTCATGTCTACTCACGCTGCAGCTCATTTCAAGCAATATCCAACTGTATACAGATTTCAAACAGATTTTAATCACTTCAGTCTAGTAAGGAAGAAACACAAGGCGACAGTGAAATTCAAGGCACAGACAAACTCCGTTCTGCCACAAGTCACAAGAACGAGGTGTGCAGAGATGGTTAACCTGAATGGGGCACCTTCCACTAGTGGTTAAAATTTTTGTAGGATCCTCAAGTCACATATAAACACTTCTGGACAACAACTACACTTCCCTCTTTTTTTTTTTTTTTTTTTTTTTCTTTTTTCTTTTGTGTGTGTGTGTTTAATGTTAATGGAAGATGCCAGATGGATGCTTTTGGAGATTAAAATGCCCTTTTTTCTATATTCAGGGGAAGTTCGGCATAGTCACCTGCAGGAGCAACTAAATGAATGTAGCCCGTTACTGACTTCTTTCAAGGGCTAAAAAAGTAATTCTATTTCCATGCTCATTCACCCTTCATTTCTTGTACTGATTATGCCAATTAGAGCAGGCCTTTTAGCAATGCAGGCATCTGCCTCCTAGAAATCTTACCTATCTGTTTATATGCTTGCAGGTACTGACAGCTGTAGAACAAATTTGATATAGATCATTTAACTATCCCCAACGATGAGTGAGGAGATAAGCTACAGACTGAGTGGTAAACACTCTGCCAAGTCATTTATACCATTTTCTCACTTAGCATGCTCCTTTCCTTTACTATGGGATAGAGACTGTATAAACTTAAATCTATATATACACACATAAAATATATATTCTACAAATTTCCTTTAAGCTGGAAGAAAATTTTGGACTGTCTTTACTGCAGATACATGCAACCATCACAAATGTGGGGGCCGAAGAGAGAAGATGCACGACTGCACATCTGCTACCACAAAATCTAACTTCTTTTCCTCCAAAACCCATTAGCTTAGAATTATTTCTTTTTCAGTATAAAGAATGTCTAATTCATACATTCTGCTTAGTTCCCTGGTGAACACATGATTTCTCTTCAAATGAAATTCAAATTCTTTATTCTCAAAGTCCTAGTCAACTTGACCCCTAAAGGACCTCATCTTCATTTTTTTCTTCTAATGTGTCATCTTTCCTTTCCTGCTTATGGTCTTCTTCTTCCCTGGGTGACTCCAAGGGTTTCCTTACGTTGACCTACATTGGCAGGCTCATCTTCCCTCATGTTTTCTCTTCACTCAAGAACTTAAAATCTCCCCTCAAAACTTCTTCTTTTCAGTTAGCTTCCTAATATACACCTTAATCTTTCCTTTTTCCAAATGTTGTCCCTAGATTTTGAGACTCTTGCTTAAGGTTAAATAAATTAAAAAATTAACAAACAAAAAAGCCGAGAACTAAATGGTGTTAACAAGATATGTGTGTAAAATAGACTGATTTCATCTTATTTCACTTCTTCTTACTCCTGTTCTTTACTATTCTTTTCTCCTGTATTTTAATCCCTGTTGAATTTAATTTATATGCTGTGATTGGTATGTTAAAAATAGTCCTACTTTCAACCTGAAGGGGTTGAAAGATGTTACTGCTTTATACTGTAACAGTATTATTTTACTTACAGTAGTTACTGTTCAGGATATCTATGAAGTTCCAAATGCAGTAACAGCAGAAGTAAATCCTTTTTAATAATGAACTGATTTTAAAACATACCATGTTATTTTACATGTAATAGTAGCTGCAGTTAAAGCCACACTTTCCTATGAATAGAATATACATGAGTAACAGAGTTTTTTTACATGCCACATACAAAGCAGAGTACTGACCTGCATACAAAACCACTTAACATATTAAGGTAAATGAGGCCATTGGAAGGGAGATTTGCCAGGAAAGAAGAGACTAGGACTCGGCATTAACACTTGGGCAAAGTCTATCAAGCAAAATGCACTTTTTCCTTCGGAGCTGGGCATTACCTTGCAGGCAGAAGGGAAACTGGAAGCGGGTGGCAGGGCCATGTTCAGAGCCCCACTCCACAGTGGCGACCACATTTGCATACAACCGACTTCATCAATCAGAAACATGCCATGTGAAATGTAACGGTTAAATAAAGAATAGCCAAGAGACTAAAAAGAAAACTGTGCTCTGAGCAACAGCAGAGAATGCAGAAAAAGAAACGAGAGAAAAAAAATACTCCTCATTAGTCTTTCATCTCCTGAAATAGTGTTTAGTATAGTAAAAAAACAAGTTAGCTATACACAGTGTAGCACTGACTCATGTGCTTCAGCCAGGACATCTCAAAAGATCCCATTACTGACAAGAAAGGTGTTTACTGTCTTAGGTTTGTTTATTGGGTTTTTTTTTTGTGTTTGTTTTTTTTTAATGGTAATAAATCATATACTCTTTAATTTGCTGGAAAATTCTTTAGGAGAATCCTAAATTGGGCAACACAAAAATCTGTCCACTTCTGAAAATCCTGGCCATCGTCTTCACGACTGGATGCAGTTTGCCCTCTGTGCTTTGAGACTGAAAATTCAAAAATGCAGACGTACAATAGCCAAGCTGCCCCTTTTTATCTGGAGGCTTTGGGTATCCCCCAAGACTTTTATATAAATGTAGTGCACTCTGGTTTACATTAGAAAAGGAAACATTTATCTTATCACATTGATATCGGCTCAGTACAATATTACATTCTGGAATAAGAAAATATTGCAACTTTTCTTGAAAAGGTCAAGAGGTACTGTTTATCTTCAGGGCATAATGAATTACATCGTATTGCCTCCCTAAGAACTCCAAAAGAACAGAACATGTTTTGACGCATAATGCACAACTCAGTGCTCTGAGACAGTAGGTGGAATAATAAACAAAGCTGTAGTGCAATATTTCCAGCTTCAAAAATCTGTATAAATACAAACCTATGCAAGAAACCTGGTTAGCAGCTAGTGCTTCTGCTATTAAAAAAACTATGTGGGACAATTCTAATAGGGATAACCTATGAATCTCTGCAACCTCTTAATTACATCCTAAATTAAAGTTTATTTATTTACATTATTACATGTTAAATTTTATAGCTGCTCAGCAAGGTAATATAACAGCTAGAAGTTTCTGGCTTTCAGTTTTATAGTCAGAACACATCTTTTCATTTATGAAAATCACATTCCCTGTTATGTTTGACTGCTTAGCTTATGCCGCAAGGATCACACTCTCAATTCACTGTTATCGATCACTAAATACTGCCCACTGTTCTGAAATTTTTCAAGTTAAGTTTTACAATGACTGATCTTAAGAGAAAAAATTGGATTATGATAACTTAATCTGAAGTCCCAATAATAGAGACTCATGTCTCCTCATATTTCCTGCACCAAACCCAGTAACTTATAAGTGGAAATTTTAGTGGAAAATGTGTGATGATACTTACCAGGCAAAAAATGTTCTGCCCACAGGAAACAACGAAAACACATGCGAATTTTTAATAGCCTTATCTTTCAACATAAGTTCATCTATACACCACAAATTGTCTATGAGGAAAATTTAGTAAGAAGTAATATGTGAGTTAGTCCTACATACTAATTTTTGAAAACTAATGAATGAACAAGGGTCTGTGGAAAAAAATGAGAGTTAAATTAGAGACTAGTGGCAACCCAATGCACTTGAAAGATCTCTAGCGCTCTGCAAACTTCTGCCTGCAATCATACTCTGCCTAGAGTATTATGAAATTAGCAGCATATAGATGGAGACTGCAGCAGTAATCTGAAAGGGAGACATGGGTCTCAGCATGCCCCTTTTTTGCTCAGAACTGGGGTGCTTTGCTACTACCTTCCAGCCAAGACTGCTGCAAGGATCTTTTCCTTACTCTGTTCAGTTCAAATTCAAAACACTGATCAGAGTGCTCGGTTTTCACTTTACCTCTTAATACAGGAAAGGAGAAGCACTCACAGAGCTGGAATTTGTCTCAGATGGCAGGTGAGAGCTAACAGCACCAGCTCTTGTAATCTGCTCACTCAACACAAGAATTCACATTTCAATTTATTCTGTCATGAGATCTTGAAACACACAGCAGTCAGAGAAGTATCAGTAAGCATGGGGTGCTCTAACCCATACTACAGATCTTCAGAATGTAGGGAAAAAAAGAACATGAAGAGACAAACCTGCAGTCACACCTACACTAAACATGCAGGACAGACAGGAAGACCTTTAACTTCAGTTCAGAAAAGAGATGACAAATAGAGAAAAGGTGAATACAGAAATCTTCCTTCCTATTTGTCGGTACTGGGTCAATAAGAAAACAATGAAGATCAATACGAACTGTATTACTTGAGGGCACTAAGCCTCCATCAGACCTACATTTGGAAATGCCGCAACAGTGCCAACAGAACAGTTTCAATGGCAAGATCAGGCAAGATCTCCATACTGAAGTAGACATCTGAAACAAAGTAGCTGAAGAGACTGAGCTTGAACCTACATTGTCTTGGAAGAAAAAAATCACAGCTAGATCAATTTTCCAAAGAATACACCAAATATAGAAGTTTGTGGAATAAGTCAGGGCTTCATTTTTAGGTAGGAGTTCTTATGCCATCATACAGAAAAAGGTTAAATTAAAAAAAAAAATGAATTCATTGTAAGAAATAAAGAAATTAACTGGAGTGTAATAATACGGATCTTATGGTTGTGGGAGCTGGAGACATGATCAAATTGAATAAACAGACAGGGAGTTGGGATCACAGAGTTGTTCAGCAGTCGGTTTGGAAAATTATTTGAGTCTGGCCTGTCATAAACAGAAGTTAAGTAACTGTTGGAAGAAAGTAGAGTGAAAATAAAAAGATTATTTTGTATTAAAAAAATTCTGAAAACCCATCTTCATGCATTCTTTTGTCTTCTGGTAGATCTCTTCTTTCCTCTGTTTTTCCCAAGGGAACCAAAAAAGCTGAAGCCTATAAAATTATTTAAAGTCTCATCAAAGATATCAAGACATGTTCTGTGGAAAAGGGAATAATAGACATTTTGGTCAGATTTCAAGACAATGACCACAGCTGCCTCTATCCAAAACTGCAATGAACAAAACCACATAGAAGACTTTCTCCTCTGGTTTTCCTTCCAAAGTATTTTCACTTTCTTAATATTTGTCACAACTGAAGCTAAAGCCAAGAAGGGAAAATTACAAATACAGGAAAAATAGGAAAGTTAGTTTTTTAATAACTATCAGATTAACGATAAATATTAATAGCCTTGAATAGGGCTATGCCCAATTCTGCCAGCTGGCTGATAAGTATGTTTATCTGAGTCTTGAAGCACGGTTTTTGTTCAGAATAATACTCATGATTTTGAGTCCTTAATATGCATAAAATGTTTAAAATTCCTAACAAGTTACCTCTGGTGTCCAAACTGCTAAAACAATAAGCTAAATTCATAACTATAAAGTAGTAAAAATGAAATAATATAACCCGTAATTCCCACACATTTAGCCAAGTTCTATCATCTGTCCCTTACTAATTAAGAAACAATGCATTTAAGTGGATAGCTTTTCTTTCCACACCTTTTAAGAAAAAAAAACCCTTGAATTTAAAATTCAAGGAAGTTTTCTACTTTGATTTTCTACATTTCATCTGACTTTTCTGCATCTTACTTAACTTTTATCAGGTCTTGCCGATAGTTTTTTGTTGGGTTTTTTCGTTCTTTCAAAGTAGAGCTATTTGGCATCCACCAATTTCTTACTCGATTTTGAGAACCAAAATCCATAAACATATTTAAAATACAGAGTTAAAAGTTGTTCCTTCATATTCTTTTTTTGGATGTACCAGTACTGGATAACAGTGTTGATAAATTATAATAATTCAGACCTGCTAAAAGGACTGCCTGTATCTTCAGTAAGTCAGGTCACCATTCTCTGAGGAAGAACCGAGAATACTCCTGGACTCGCTGGGCATCTTAGATTTGACACTTGGTCTCTCAGAGAAGTTTTCATCTTTTAAAATTTGTTTTTGGCTTTAAGGAACATTTCTGAAGGGCTTGGCTAGCTCCAGGCACTTAACCCTGGTTGTGCACTTGGAGTGCACCAAAGGCTGTGGCTGCCAGCTAGGAAGTCACCGACAGCACTGACGAAGCGACATGATAGCCTGCCACAGCATGGTGAGTCCCAGAATGAAACTGTATTCTTGATGCACCCTGCACGTTTTGAACAAACATGAAGAAAGAAGGTACTGTCTGAGGACCTAAGGGAATTTTGAAGGCCAGCTTAGGAAGCAGGAGAGGGATTGAGAAGAACAACAAAGTTATGAACAAAGTGAATTTTATTATTCAAGTATTTCCAACCTGTATTAGTAGGTGATGCAGCAATTAGTGGTCATACTTGGAAAAGACAAAGTAAGAAAAAGGCAGTTTCTGCCTTGAGGAATCTTTCACATCTTATTCACATCACAGGGACTGTTGGAAGTTACAGTTAGCCCTTACAGCACTGGTCTGATCATTGGCCTATGTGTAAGAAATACTCGCTACTTTTTGCCATTCTTCTCTTATATTGGCAGAGAAAGCTTTTCTCCTTCAAACCAAAGTTTATCTATTAAGCCTCAGGTGGATACAAAAGGGCCTGGAAGTCCAGGAAGGACAGAAAAAGCCCTTAGGACACTTACTGCAGTTAATCATAAAAAGGAAGAAACAAAATAAGATATTTGCTCATCACATTATACAGAAACAATTAGGGGTATCAGACCTTGCTAACAGATTTTTGTTATTAGGGAAATCATTAAAGAAGAGGAAAAACTCCAAACAGAAATTACAGAACATAATGCTAGACATTGGATAAATACAGTGCACAGACAGACTTTGCAATAGTTTGGAAAACATGTTCAAGAAGGTTAAGGGGCCACTGAATGAAGTATAATTAAGTTTGGCAGTGTAAAGTTTCTCATGCATCTATTGTGACTCAATGATATAAAACCAAAAGGTTAAAGAACATTTTACTTATCTATTCACATAAATGGTACGAAGACAGATTTTTGGCTTCTCTTTAAAAGCAATGAAAACCAGCCCAAAAATAACAGGGTAACGCGTTAAGAGAAGGTTTTAGTAGCAAGAATTCATACAGTAGCAAAGCTGGAGCGTGCTAGCCACTTTGCTGTATGCAGATATGTCCTAATTTACATTCTTGGATACTTTAGTACCTGAGAGGATTAGTATCAGAATATGTAAATGTGTCTGTGCATCACAACCACTACCAAAACGGGGTTAGCGCAGGCTGATATACCATACTGGTGCTTCAAAGATGCTTACTGGCAAGCTCTGATGTAGGACTACACCACATTTTTTCCCCCAGATTCATACTTCTGAATGTTATTATCAATATATATAATGTGTTTTTTTCTTCTCCTTCCATTTTTTTCCCAAGCAGCACAAGGGGGCTGACTTCTGACCCTCTGGTTTATAAACTATTCCATGTGTACACCCAAACAAAAATGGTATGAAGTTAATTTAAGAACACAAACTAGTAACCTAGGATAATATAAATTGCGGTATTTTTTTAATCACCCTTAAGTAAGAGATGTCAATAGAAACAAAAGGGAGTTATGGTTTTACTTAAGCAGGATTCTAAGTGTGGTAATGAATGGAAGGAAAGAGGACAGCCATACATCTTTCATTATCTGTAGTAATGTCATCCAGCGGCCACAGCATCAAACAGCAGTCACATAATTAGAATCGCTCTGAAGCAGCAAAAAAGCACATTGGTCACTCATGTCTTTTTGCAACACAAGATGCGTTTTTACTGAATTTTTGTTCTTTACTATGGCAGCTCTTTCTGCTCCCAAGCACACATCCTTGAAACTCCATGTCTCCTTCCTCAACCCTCCCATCACAGTTCCTCCTCTCTCCTTTAACTCTATATTTGCTCGTCTACCTGAACGCAGAAACCTGCAGCTAAATCTCTCTCCTATGCTCCTTGCCTTAAGTTTCTTCTTTCAAATTCTAATCAACAAAACACATACAGTTCATTTTTCTTGTATCACAGAGAACGTCATCTAAACAAGGCAAAGGTCCTCTGAAAATAGCCCCTACAACATGTAGTGGAGCCAGCTGCCGTCTTTACGAACAGCCTGCGATCTCAGGCTTAACAAAGGAGTTCCTGTCTCCCAGCACAGCCTGCATACTAGGAAGAAAGTATTACCTAAATTATGTCTTAAATTCCACTGAGAATAATGAAACAGCAGCCATTTTGCAAGACAGCCTTTAGATGTGGAAATTTC
>VYZV01030002.1:24931-27801 GCA_013401275.1 Pandion haliaetus
CATTCTCACAGTAACAATCTCTAACGAACTTAAAAATCGCCAGAGCTACCAAATACTTGAACTTCATTCTAATAAGCTGAATATTTCATATGAGTCCAGTATATCTCTATAGCGCTGCACAAATGTGAATATCAAAAGATGGCAAGACAAGTAAAAATTTTTTACAGACAACTTTAGCACTTCCACTATAAACAAATACTCAAATATTAAATTTAATTATTTGCATTACTGGATAACTTAGGCACTCAATATTGGACAGAAACTTTGGTGCTCTGGAACAGCAAACAAGGGTATTCCCAGCCCCAAGTAGCATACAACTGACATGAAAATCAAAGGAAAACAGAATGTTTTGTACAACCTCAGGGGAAAAAAAGAATCATTAAATCTAGATAAACAACTCTTCCCTAACTACATGGCAATCTACAATTCCCATTTTATCAGCATATACTCATAGATATTTCAGTACGCATCAACATATTAACTCAATATTATGTAATACCTTAGAAGAATTTTTTTCTTTGCAACAGGCAGTTGAAAATTCCGCTATAAAAGTGCAGTGCGTTTGTTTCAAAAAAAAAAAAACAAACCAAAGAAACCAAACCCAGCATTGCCAGAGAACTGGAGGACAGAGGAATTTAAACCATTTGAATAGATAATTTTTTTTTAAGCATTTGAAAATATAGTTCAAATACAAAGAAAGGTAAATTGTTTTTCATCTTAACTTGAATATAAGTGGATAAATCACTTGTATTTGAGAAGACAATAGCTTGTACTCCATGTTTCACTGGTTATGAGATTGCACACCTTTTCATGATACACTTTATCTCAAAGTTGTCTGTGGCTGTTCCTATTATGCTGTGTGCATGACCTTTTAGTAAGCTGAAGAAGATACAGTTATCTTCTTTTCTGACATGCAACATCTATCAATCAACATGTTTTCACGTAATTTATTCAAGGCAAATAGCAGCTCCTAAGGCTAGTGAACCGCAGCACTATCCCAGTGATTTTGATTAAGGAACGATGTGCACGGCTTAGGTGAGAAATGAAAAATGCATACCACTGTTGATAAAGATGTAACTGAAACAGTAAACGGATCTGAAAGACCAAAACGTATATATTTTAAAGTGATTCACAGGAACTAATACAAGCTTGTATCATAAACACAGCAGATGTGTTATTTGATGAACTTCCAATGTTACCAGTTCAGTTTACCTTTAGTTTTTAAAGCAATGCCTATGTAGTTTCCTTGGCCTAATCTACATTTTTCTCATTGAATCAAGAATGTAAATTAAGACAAAATGATTCTTTTTCAATTTCATGCTGAAGTAGCTCAAGTTAGTGAATGTAATTTCTTCTAACAAGAAAAATTTATCACTATACAGCTCACTCAGTTGCCTCTTGTAGTGAGTTGCCGTATGCATTTATGGAAGTGAAAGGATAAAAGGATTGATAAATGTGGCAAAGGAATGGTCCCTTTAACTAATTCAAAGCAAGGCAAGCACAATTAAATGACTCTTACCAAAGAGGGAAATGTAAAGATCATTGCATCACCTATGTAATAACCCTCATCTCTGAGAGAATGTGGTTTACTTTTCACTATGACTGTTTTATTTACTTTATTCTGAAATAAGTCTTTCCTTTGGAAAAAGAAACAAAGCTGCCTTATTTTTACATACTCGTATTTTAGTTACTAGATTAAATTGAAGCTTTTGTTCACTCTCAAATCCAACTATAATGAAATCAAAGCATAACTATGTAAATAAGGCATATTAAAGTTATCATGTATGTTTTAAATGCTGGAGGAGCTTCCTCACACATTTTGGAGATGCAAGTCCAGTTCCATAGGTCTTCTATGCCACATGCTGAAAATGAGAACAGTCTGCCTTACCCTGGTGGAAAGAAAGTTTCGGGTTTTTGCCTTGCACAGAGACCACTAAATTCTAAAATTCTAAATTCTAACTTCAATTCTGGTGTGATTTGATCAGGCCCTATCATTTCTGGTATAAGTTGTTTTTTTGGTTTGGTTTTTTTTTTTTTCTTCCAACTAAGACTCCAAACAAGTCTGTTGTTATTTATATTGTCAGAATGCCTGAGTCATAGACTAGAAATCTATTGTGCTGTTACTGTGAAAATACTGAACAAATTGGCAATCTCTGCCCCTTGGAGGTTACCAGGCAAGGACAAGACAAGTGAAATACATGAATACATGCAGAACAGAGGGGAAATTAGAATGAGACAATGAAGTAACATTGTCAGCGTGACAGTCAGTGATCTTTGTATACCATCCCAACCATTGTCTATATCTACGTATGTCTCTGAAGGAGAAGAATGAAGTAATTATTGATGTACTCAATCAACCCATTGGAACTAGGTTACTATGAAAAATTAGAAGAATGGGAAACACTTACTGAGCTATTTGAAGAAAAGAGCTCAAAAAAGTTGACGGATAATTAAGTGCATAAACCAGAGTAAGATTAGCTACAGTTTCTTTTAAGCAGTGTAACAAACAGGAAATACATTGTTAAGGTACAAATAAAATGAAATAAGATTAATTCATTACTCATGTTTGTTAAATTTCTCTATAAGAAATGAGAAACTTCATCTGCTAAATCCCTCTCTTACAATTAAATGCAAAAACGTATTCCGTATTAGTTAGCTGACATTTAAAATTTTATAATGTCTCTAATTACAACAGCTCTGCATTTTTACCTGTGTCATTCAAACAAATTAGACAAGTCTTTTTGGTATATAGTTTACTAGGTATTACATTAGTTTGGTTCAATATATGAATGCTACTCTGTATCAATTCACTGGATTAATGCACTCTAATCTAAACTCGTTAATCTAACTGAAAAATGTTTAATTAGAAG
>VYZV01030003.1:309-14692 GCA_013401275.1 Pandion haliaetus
ACATTGCGCTATATAGAGTGTAGGACCTATAAAACTCCGTATGTATGAAAACACAGGTTTGTTAAACCGATGCCCCTGAAAAGATGATAAGGGTCAAAATAACCTCTTGGCAAAAGACTGTCACTCATATATTTATCATTGTAAAATGCATATATGTGTTAACTTGACAGATCCGATGGCGAGATAATGAAGTTATCTTTCAACTTAAAATTCAAATAACAAGAATGCAAGGCAACAATTTGGATTTACTTACTAAAACGTGTTTAAATTAGCTCAGTATTGTCTGTCAAAACACATAAAACAACACAGTTTGATAGGACAAATTGCTTATAAATGATGGATCCAGCTTGAGCAAGCTGGTTGCATTATTATATCAACTATCCATTTGATGACACATAACTTGATGAAAACCATCGTAAGAGATGATGACAAAGAGGCTTTTACCAAGCTCGGTAATTCCTTAAAGCTAGTATTAAAGGTATCTTACTTTGGAGCTTCTGCTGAATGCTGAAGAGTGAGTATTAATAGGTATATTATCAGCTGTGTTCATTTTGTTCCCTAATTTTATGCATTGAAATAAAATAGTAGGCAATACCTAATGTCTTACAGTATGTGGACGTGCTGGAAAACTCAAAATTTCGTAAATACTTTTGTGCAACAAAAAAAGACAATGTGTATCTCACTAGCCACTTATATAACCAGTTTTACACAGTATCCATTAAGGTAACCTGCGTATCTGGAGAGATAACCACTGATATGAAGACTAGTGGAATGAAAACAATAAAGACGACAGGTCCCTGAAACAAAGTGCTGGACCTTTTTGTAAGCATGCAAGATTAAGCATTTCAAATGGAAAGTTGCAGGTCTGTGACAAAGAATGTAGGCCATACCTACAGGAGAGGAAACTTACCTGTCCTAGGAAACAATGATTCTGTTAAGAACATGGAAATCTTGATGACAGAACAATACAAGTTTGTAGTGAAATAGTGAGCACCAAGTAGATTTACATGATCCTTAGATGTAACAAGCAAGAAAGCGTTACATAGGAAGAAACAGGTCATTTTTCCTCAAAACTGGCAACCCAGTAAACCACTCTGGAATGCTGTGTCTGCTTCTAGTATGCGCAGAAGTACATTGAAGAATCGGACACACTTCAAAGAAGGACAACAAAAATTCTTAAAAGATTATCTAAGAGAAAAGCTCTAATTACACAGCAGCTATTGGACTCAAAGCAACAACTAATTCCAGGGAATCCTATGGCCTGTGCTATGCAGGGGTCAAGACTAATGAATTGCAACAGTCTCTCCTACTCTTGGAATTTTCTAAAAGCTGCTTTTATTTCTACATAGCAGTAGAAAAACATCTAGTCTGAGGTAAAGTATTATAAATACATAACCATCAAAAAAACTACTCTGTGATCTGCAACAAATGAGGCAGTTTTTCAGTAACTTTCTAAAAGGAAAACACACACAGAGTACAAAAACTGGATTATTGCTTCCTTTTCAGTGACTCTCATTGTGATGTTTGTCAGTTCTTACTAGATCAGACGCACAAAATTATGGTGTACTTTATTGTCCAAAGATACTTCTAACAGTTTGAGGACCTTCTAAAAAAGATCTCTCCTATTAATTGATCTTTCCTACTCCAAATTCACTGGAGTTTTTCTAGTAGCATTACTCTGAGAAGAACCTCAGCCAAACTGAGTTTTACAGAACAAATAGTTCCATTGCCTCCAAGGAGTTTCTGCTCAGAAAGCTGGAAGACAACGTCTTCCTCAAAAAGACTTCAGTTATTTTAGTCGGAGTGTTACTGCCCAAAAAATGTCCAATTAGAAAAAAAAAAGAAAATAAAATTCTCTTTAGTATGAGCTTCAAAAGTAGAATAAAATCTATTTCTGAAATTCTCAGGGATGCTCTTTGACACACAANTTCCTCCAGTCCTGCATACTTTTACTCTCAGCAGTTCTTCTCCCACATTACTGATGCTATCTGGAGTCTTCCCAAGTCCTCAGCTGGCACCAAGCTTGGAACTCAGTTCTATTCTTCTTCATCCAGTCTCCTATCTTATTATGAACAATAATGACCTGATTCCCAGTATCATTGACATAGGAATTGAAAACAGAGTATTTTTCTAAATAAACTTTATATTTTGGTTTTGATCATTCAAATATATATTTTAAGCCCTATCTTGTATTCAATATCTTTTCATTATTATATTTTAAAATGAGTATATTTAACAAAGATTTTCTTATATTCTAAATATTTTCTACTGACTGGAGCAATGCAATTTGAGGTAGGTAAATATATGTAATCTGTACAAAAAGCAGCACAATTTGAAAAATGCGAAGTATTAAAAGTAAATGAAATCTTAACTAGAAGTTAATTATATTATTCCTGATAAAAATCTTTCTCTCACTAGAGAATACGTATGCAGTTCTACATGTTACTTGCAGCACATGTGTTTCCTCTGCAAGTTGTTAATGAGGAAGAAATCATGAAGTTCATGGAGATAAAACAAATATAAGAAATCATAGAGACGAAAGCCTGATATCCCTGAGGTTAATGGCAAAACTCTTTTTGACTCAAATTAGGTTAACTTGTATGTTTATTATACAGTGATAGTCTTCCTTTTTGTTGCCTCTGCTACCTGGAGAATTGGGAACAAAATATTTTTCTGGAACAATTGTTCGGAGATAGTTGCACTCGAAAGTTACACAGAATAACTGCCCTTTTTTTTGTTGTTTTTTTAAATGTTGTAATACTGGAATCTCTGTACCTCAGTATACAGAAGGACTTAATATATCATAGACAAAATACTTTATTTTTAAGTCACTGGTCACCACTGATTTTGTTGTTCAACTCATATAAGAATTAACTTCCTCTCTTTACAGTGATAGGTTGATACTGATATTGAAAATCCAACACTTTCCTGTTTGGACTGCCACTATCTTTAGCTACAAGAACTGTTGGATATTCATTTTTTGATTCAAATGGTAGAATTCTCAACCTGATCTGTATTCAGGTCCCAGAAGTGATAGACCCCTTATATCTGCAAAGTGAATATGAGATAAGTGAATTACTGATATAGGAAAAAGAAGGCTTCGAAAAAAGAAAAAGAAAATTAAATGAGATTCACATAGAACTTACATTTTCTTTATATTAAGTAATATTTATATATTCATTTTCCCTGAGCTTTACTGTATTTTGATTAGTCCCTGAAGCTTTGAAAATATATGAAGGATATTGTTCCCAGAACACAAAGTTATACCCACATAACATAATAATAATAAAAGACCCCATAACAGACTGGGGACTGTTAAAATTATCAGAGATAACTTTAAATTATTAATTCCATAATGAACCATTAATAATGAATGCAGGAAGTATTACAAAAGCTATCATAGCATGATACCATCCAAATTTTACTTACCAGATGTGTTTTATTGATTTCCAGAATTGATAACTCAAATGTTCTAAGGGAGGTATACTGGGGAAACCATGCATACATAAATAAATAATTGCATGTGGAATGAGCAATACTGCTGAGGAAAGCCTTGTGCACCACTGTCATTTTAATTCTTCTTTTGAAACATGTAGACTTAGGGAGGAGTCACGCAGAAATAAGATAGAGATTTTATTGGGCTTGTGGTTTGTGTAGACACTTGGTTCTATTTCAGGCACACACCCCAGCAGGAATAGTTTATATAGATATTCCAAGTGGCTCAATTTACCCTTCAGTAATTTTATTAACTATTAAGGCTACTGTACTCACCTAAATCCATTAAGAGATTTATCTAAGTGACCTAATTTTCGAACTACTAGTTGCTTATAGATCTTGTTACAATCAAAGTTAGCTTAGCTGCACAAGATTTCTATATTCATAACACTGCAGGTAGATATACGGTCCAGATTTTAATACAGTTAACCTCAAATGTGTGTATTATACCATTGCAATGAGCTAGTCACACAGCTCAACCCTGTAAAGCTCTTCTGGCTTGGAGGTAGAGGACATCTCATCTGATATTTTACAAAAATCATTTAGATATCGAAAAATAAGATAAGATCTACTGGCAGAGGAAATCTGAGACAGGCAAAAGTTTAAAAACTTGATTGTCTCAGGTGTTCTCTGCTACCAGTCTCCTTTTACCTTCTCCCCCAACACCCTCAAATAACAGCAGAATGTAATCCATCAGCCTAAGCTGCCTGAAACCATATCCAAAATATTGTAGGTCAGATAGTGAGGGCTCCCAAAAAATGACTAAAAATGTATTGCCTGGAAACAAACAATGTTTTGTCTCATCAGTATCCAGTAATGCTGTCTTGTCATAAAGATTAAAAATAGAACAAAACCACAGGAAGAGCAAGTGAGCAGAGACAAACATTCAGAAGACATTAAGATTTTTTTTTAGCCCAGACAGCCGTGGATTTTCTCTGTGACTACTGAATCTCCTTCTAGTCAAGCAACAGTTACACAATTCATTCTGCAAATTTAAGTATGACTGTTATATATGGCATACAAGAAAAGATTGTGCTTGAGAGCCAGGTAGCTAGCAGCCACACTCACCATATACATAAACATTTCAGAAAAGAAGGTCACTTGTTACACAAAAAGTAAGAGATGTGTAAATACCCCCTAGCACTTAAAATAATAATACTCTTTCATAACAAACTGATTCACTCACAGTACTCTTTTGTTTCTCCCTCTCAACTGCCAGATTCGGCATTTGTATTTTTCTTCATTAATGGAAAGTAGATTGTTTGGAACTGAATAATGCTGGGAAGAGCAGCAACATCTGCTGTGATGTTTAATATTCTTATTGTTCTTTATACAAGTGCTACAGGAGCCATTATATTTGCCTTCTGTAGCTAGTTCATTAAATCATGCAGGAATAAAGGGCTACAGATACTCATCCTATTCATAAGAGTGAGAGGCCAGGAAGTAGGGAAGTGAAACAAATACAGGGGCACTGGAATAAACTACTTCACAGGAGGTTCAGGTTCATACCTCAAGCTCACACTCACAGTTTTGAGCACTGGAAGGCTGTATGTTCCTGAGGGAAAACTGAAAGATGTTTCTTCTGAACTTTTTCATAGACTGCCTGGGAACCATGAGCCACCTTATTTCAAATTACAAGGTGTTTAGGTTGGAATAAAAAGAGCAAGACAGGAACCATGACACCACTCCCCCCTTAAGAAAACATCAAAGAAATTGGGCAAAGGAAATATTGTTGTTTAAAATGCATCTTTCGTATTTTCTTTCTCTTTGTATTAGGTGATGAGCCACTTGATAATCAAATGGCAAGAGCCTGGAGGGCACCATCTTATCTGCCTCATGTAAAAACTACTAGTTAATTTTTTTTTGTAACAACTACACTCTATCTAGAGAGTCAGAAATTCTGTGGTAGAGGGACACTCTTCCATCCCAGGAGTCTTTATAAGGGTGTTGGTTAGGGTATGTGATCAGTGGAGCAGTGTGAAGAACAGTCTAATAACGTGGCCTTTTTTCACCTTTCTCTGTTTGGCAGTCCTGTTCACTTTCCTATCATGTGTCTACCATTGTAGATGTGTGTTACGGGTTTGTGTGGCGCGGTTTTCCTCGGTGGCAGGGGAGGGGAGCTGCAGAGGCGGCCCCTTTAAGAAGTTGCTGGAAGAAGTCGCCGCCCCAAAATGTCGGACCCGCCTCTAGGCGGGGAGTGACGGTGGTAGCGCCTCTGGGAAACATATTTAAGAAGGGGAACCGGTAGTGGGGGGGGGAAACCTGAGAGGAACATCGCTGCCGACACTGGAATCATGGAAGTGGAGGGGGAGGAGGAGGCGCCTGAGGAGGCTGATGGCCCTGCAGCCCAGGGGGGTGAACGGTGGAGCGGAGGCTCCCGAAGGTGGCCGTAACCCCATGGTAAAAACCGCGCTGAAGCAGTGTGAGACGGGAGAGCAGCCCGCGGAAAGGACCCGCGCCAGGGGAGTTCGGGAAGAACTGAAGCCCGCGGAAAGGATCCGCACCAGGGAAGTTTGTGAGGAACTGCAGCCCGCGGAAAGGAACCACGTTGGAGCAGGGAACGAGAGAGGAATCTTCCCCCTGAGGAAAGAAGCGGCAACGACGATGTGTGGCGAGCTGACTCAACCCCCATCCCCGATTCCCCTGCGCCGCTGGGGGAAGGAGGTAGAAAGCATCGGGAGTGGAGCTGAGCCGGGAAGGCGGGAGGGGTGGGGGGAGGTTGTTCTGATGTTCGGTTTCCCTTCCTAATACCCTTGTGTTTTGTTTCTGTTTTGATCTGTAGTAAATTAAATTGATTTTGTTTCTTCCCCAAGTTGATTGAGCCTGTCTTTTGCCCGTGACCATAAGTGGGGAGTGATCCCTCCCAGTCCTTGTCTCGACCCACAAGCCTGCCTTTGTATTTTCTCCTCATCCCAACGTGGCCAGGCGAGGGGGTGGGGGGTGAGCGAGCGGCTTCGTGGTGCTTTGTTACCGACTGAGCTGACCTGAAACCACGACAATGTGGCACTTAGGGACATGGTTTTCCTATCAATGCATCCACCACTGTTGACATGGTGCTTAGTTTAGGTTACATGGTTAGTGGTGGACTTGGCAGTGTTAGGCTTACAGTTGAACTCAATGATCTTAAGGGTCTTGTCCAATCTAAATGATTCTATGACTCTGCTGAAGTAGATCTAAACCCCCTTTTTTTCTGTTGACAGTAATTCAGTAACCCCATGTCAAGGATATCCAAGTGTTTCTGATCTATATTCTTAAGTGTATCTTTCTATAAGATGGCTTACTTTGCCTAGTTATTAGTTCATTAGCAGCGTGAGCGTTAACCATGGGTTGTGAAAGAAGTAACACATTAGTACTCTTCTTTTTTCATAGGGATTTGCTCTTTGAGAGAATCCGAGGAGGAAAAAAGTTAGGTATTTCCCTCTGTTGCACTGATATGTAAAGAAGGGAGGACATAACTTAGAATCAATATCCCTCCTTAAATAAATGAGATGGAAGGACCAATTATGGAAGGAATTCAACTGCAGTAACCCAAAAGTGGGCGGAGGAATGGAGATGCCTACGAACTAGCTACAGAACATATGTGTCAGTATCGGTAATATTTACAGTTGAAGCTTTATGAACAGCAAGAAAGGGCACAGACATACACATTCTTACAGATTGTGTTGAAGTGGCTTAAAGAGATGCTTTCAGTTTAGGCTAACATGTTCTAATTTGTATTGAAAGAGACAGAAAGTGTCAACAAGGTCATTTACCACATCCTAGCAATTGAGAAGGGAAGCTCCACTTTATAGAAGGATACTTACAGTCACAGTCATAAATTCTTGAACCTTTCCTACACAATTTGCAAGAGCCCGTCTTTGTCCAGACTGCACAATACTAACATCTGTCCAATCAGCACAATTCTGGAACAGTTACCACTGTCAAGGATTCCCTGTTTCTACCTGCATTTAAAATACAGGTTAGGCAGAACAGGCTTCCAAGGAGCTGTCTGCTTAGGGATATATCCAAGGCCTCACAAGAAAAAAAAAAGCTATGTGGAATGGACATGGACTTAAAGCAGATTCTCCATACCTTTCTATTTTATGGTGATCAGGGCAGGGAGCCCACGAGAGTAGCAATTATTCTGTAAGCTCAGAAGCTGTCTCCAAAGCTACAACAGTTTCCACCAAGGAGACGTGGCTTAGGTAGCCCATTGTCCCTGGCAGTCCCTAACACCACTGGACTGATATGAATTAATATTGTATTCTAGGACCAAAGCCATTTTGGATCCAGACTGCAAACCTTGCAAATCTCTTGCAAATCCCTGAAAGCTGAGGAGGCACCCCTGGGGTAATCCACTTGTGCTGGCTGTGATATCTTTGGGCTATTTTTCCCAAGCTAATGCAGACAGCTTTGGAAGACAACTGTGGAAACACCTCTCCCTTGGCTTTCTGAGTAAAGTCAGAAATGGTGACACATGGATTCTCAGCACAACAACTGCAGACACTAATTCCTATTTATATACATGTCAGGTCCTGTCATGTGCTTGCTGTGTAGAAATAGCAAGCACGCACAACGGACTAGAACAGTTTGAAAACCAGACAAATAACATAGTTTTTTGTGTCTGCCTTTTATTGGCCAGCACTGCTTCACTCTTCTGGGCAGAGACATTGTCCTTCTTGCTAACCTGGTTTCCTAGGCACACTCAAACTCTGTTATTTATTTTAAAGAATCACTTTAAGGCAGAGAAAAAAGGCTAATGCTGAGAGTAGAAAAATTTGGATTGTAAACCCACTAAACTGTTACTGAAGAACAATCTTCACATGTGTTCCAATGATTGGTTATGATTAAGAAGTCTTATGGCTTTGATATTGGAAATTTGTTTATGTAGTATTGTTTTGAGCCTGACAAAACACTGGAATTCATCTATACTGCTGTAGGAAAACAAACTGTGGTACAAGAAGAAAAGCACATGACTGATAGATAAATACAGATAGACAGATGTATCACTGTCATCTTTGCCATTATCACCTCAGCCATAAAAGGCTGGGGTAGATGAAGATGTGGAATGAGTTTTAAAAATATCCTGTACTTATATTTTACCAGAAATACCTTAAGAATTATTTCAAGAGACATTATTCTTCCATTTAAGTACATGCTATGTGTGAATAATGTTATCTGTAAAAGCAATAAATTCAGTCATAGCACTAAAATGTAATTAAGAGTATTTTTCTGACAGAATTGATCTTGGGTAGGTACATTAAACTCATTTGTAACAAATACACTCTGAAGTTGCACAACTAAAATTTTTACAAGATGAAGTTCACAAATAAAGATTTCTCCTCACTTATGGGAGATTAACTTTTTTGAAGATTATACTGAGACATTTAGGAGTCGATGAATAGCAGGCTAAAGTGATGGGAACACAGTTGTATTTTTCATGGGTGGAGAGAGGGGAGGGAGGCAAAGATTTGTAGGGTGCCTGCCATCAGTCAGCATTAATTTCCCATCATGATCATGAATCTATTTCAGTCAGGGATAGCAGAGCAACAGTAAAGATGGGTGAGTCAAGAACCATGCTTAAAATTTTAGTGTCCTACTTTGCAACTTCATTTGATGCACAAGGCCACGCATGGATCATCTTTTATTTTAAATCGTAGGATGTAACTAATAGTCATGTTTCAGTATCTTCTTTGACAGTGTAACATAACTCTACAGCTGTGTTAAAGTCTGCTTCTAAGGGAGCACAGGCACTTCTTGTCACACAGGCTATCAACACCTTTTCAAATGAGTTCCACAAGAGGAGGTCTTCAATTGCACTGCATCCATAATTGCAGCAGGTTGTCAAAAAAGATTTGCTTCTACTTAGGTGCATAAATAAGGATCTGATACTAAAAAATACTTTTGAAATTCCAGTCTTTATTTAAAATATTTCAGTATATTTTTGTTTTGTTTCTGTCTACTGACACACTTCCAAACTAAAAAATTTCACAGTATGGGAATGCACTGATTTAAAACTTATTCTGTCCTTGAAAAGAAGAGACGATGGTTTGGGAGAAGCTCAAAGATAACTGATTAAATAAAAAACAAAAAAAAAAAAAAAACCAGTTTTTTTCAGGAACTACTGTAAAATTCTCTAGTTATCCCATGCATTTGCTACAACAGTAGAAACCACAGCACTTCTCTTAATTTCTCCTTCAACTTTGTAATTTGTTATCTTTTTGCCTACACAGAATAATTGTGTCAGATTAGAAGAGATTCCTCTAGTTTTATTTCCCCAAATCCGTCTATTATATTCTGTTCCATATAGATTTTTAAACTGTGTCAATTCCTGTTTTATGTATCATCCAGTAGCACATTCAACAACATGACTAATACCTGTTGATGCGTTGTTTATTGTCTTATCCCTTCTCTATGCAGAGGTGTGTGTGCAGTGCTGTTTGTTTTAAGTGGTTTTCTTTGTTTTGCTTTCTTTGTTGCCTTTTTTAAGGAAATGTTGTGATATTTCCAACTTAGAGAAGGCAAGGTCAGTAAAATATTCCCAGTACATGGAGCTATAGGTGGAGAAATGGTGATGACCTTCTGTTTCTGAGGGCAATTACTCTACACTGTCTCCTGTACAGGTAAGATTTAGACCTGCAGAGATTTCCTTTGGAAAGAAAGCTGAAGTTTTCTGCCACCGACTTTATCTTTAAAAATCTAGGATGAACGCCATAGCACAAAAAAAAAGGACTGTGATACAGAACTTGATTCAGCTTTTTGAATTTGTGGCCAACCCATACAGAAAAAAGAGGAGAGATTTCAAGTGCTGAAGAGATGTATTTCAGCACATTTTTTTTTATTACTTAGAGTTTCCTAAGCAGACTAAGATTCACACCCTGGTATGTCCTACTGCATAATCAAGACAAGAGGTGACAAATGTATGGGTAACTGAGTCATGCTATCATTCTTCTTCTGGTATATAGACTTCCCAAGACAACACAACATGATTGAGTTAAACACTGTGGATACTGCTACAGCAAACCTTAGCAACAGTGAAAAATCTCAAGATGAACTGACTGTCCAAAAGAGTTTTCTATTCTTTGAGATGTTTTCATCTGTTCATCATCATTGCCTCTTCCTCGGGCTCATTTTAAGGTAATTTATCCTCAATTAACTTTCATCAAAAATTGCACCAAGCTGCTGTAAGTAGTGGTATTCCACAGGAGAGTGAGAATTACATTACTATGTGACATACTAAAGATTGCTCAATTCTTTTTTTTTAAGTGCATCCATCTAAATTCTCACATGCTATTTCTGACCGTCATAAAGAACCTATTTTTAACACTAACAATGGAGAGAATGGCAGAGAGGACCCACTTACAAAGCAGCTGACATCAATGGGACCATTGATGCCATTAATTTTAGAATAAATTCAGGACTGATTATTGCATATTGACCCAAGTACTCCAAAGGTATCATTAATAAATGAAATTTTAAATAAAATTTTAAAATTAATAGTACAGTAGCCCAAAACCAATTCCAGACTCTGACACTGCCCATGGTTGTAACTGATAGGCTGAAACAGAACATTTACCAGAACTACTGAGGGTTAGTAGTAACAAAAATTATTGAACATAAAGTTTAACTTTTTAAGGGTCACACAAAATTTGTCTGGTATTGTAAAAATCAATAAATGCTTAAAACTTTTGCCAATGAGTATGTTGTGGTTTAACCCTAGCCAGCAACTAAGCTGCTCACTCACTTCCCCCCCACACCCAGTGGGATGGGGGAGAAAATCAGGGAAACGAAGTAAAATTCGTGGGTTGAGATAAGAACAGTTCAATAGAACAGAAAAAAAGAAACTAATCATGATAATGACAACACTAATAAAATAACAACAGTAATAATAAAAGGATTGGAATATACAAGTGATGCACAATGCAATTGCTCACCACCCACCAATCGACACCCAGTTAGCCCGCAAGCGGCGATTCTCCCCACTCTGACTCCCCCCAGTTTACATACTGGGCATGACATCACATGGTCTGGAATACCCCTTTAGCCACTTCGGGTCAGCTGCCCTGACTGTGTCCCTTCCCAACTTCTTGTGCCCCTCCAGCCTTCTTGCTGGCTGGGCATCAGAAGCTGAAATATCCTTGACTTTAGACTAAACATTACTTGGCAACAACTGAAAACATCAGTGTGTTATCAACATTCTTCTCATACTGAACTCAAAACCACAGCACTATACCAGCTACTAGGAAGACAATTAACTCCATCCCAGCTGAAACCAGGACAGAGTAGCATTTACAACCTGAATAAGCAGCAGAGCTGAAAGTGCTAATCCCCACATTGCAACCAGTTGCTCCAGAAAAGGCAGGAAACCAGTCAGATGAAAAGGTCATTTTAAACTGAAATGGCTGGACATGCTACCCAATGCAAGCTGTGATGTAGTTTAAGTAATAGAGGATGGTATTTCAAACTATTTTCTGGACCAGACAAATAATGTGCCCCTTTAGGAATGGAAACTAGATAACTTCTATAATTAGTGTGAAAGAGTCCTTATACTATAGCTCAATAGCCATTATGACTGATACTAATTCCACCATACTTTAGAAAAAGGTAGCTAAAATGGATCCTTCTGATAGGTGCATTATTCCTCTACTATGACTGCTATGTTCAGATGAGCAAAATAGTCCACTGTACTTGCTTTACGTAAGTTAATTTCTTCTGCTTGCAAAAGTATAAGGAAAAAGTACATATTCCTCTGTTACATTTATTTACAAAACATATGTTCACTTTTTTGTGGGACAGTTCATGCTCTCATTCACTAAGATAATATACACATATGTTTAGCTGCTTTAACAGTAGCTCCAGTCTGTAAGGAGCTTGGTGTCTACAAAAACTCAAAGAACAATACCTATGCACCAAACACAGTAAATTATACTCATTTAGATGAAAACTCCATTAACTGTTGTCTGTGAATCAATGGAGGACTCTGCACAAGTGGAAAACGGCTAACTCAGCACCACAAAATACAAATGGATTGGCAGAGGTATTTAAAACTTACTTTTTGTTTTTTACAACTGACAGACGAGGTGGTGGTGATGGGGAATAAGAACACAATCATGGCACAAGTCAAACTGGAAAAAAAAGTGTAAGAGGGGCAGAGTGTTGAATAAGCATCTCAAGGGTATAAAAGATGAAAAGACACTTCAAGGAAATTTGCACATGCAGGAATGGACTAGATTAAGGATTTATGGAGTGCTTTTGACACCTGTTGAATTAGCCCAGTGAAATATAAACAGCATTGAGCTCATTAAAAAGAAAATTATTCATACTATTTCAGGACAGGATTTGTTATTCTGTTCATAACACTGTTTAATAATGACACCTCTATTCATGTCAGGTTTTAGACAGCTATTGGTCTTAGTCCATGTTCAGCAGCCTGAGAAAATAATACTTTTTATTTGTTACAGTGAAGTTCTTTTTCTCCTCAGCTGTAGGACCTTCATAACCTGCACTGTACTGTTTCAGTTACCATTTCAGCACTGGTACTACCACTGCTCACAGAAATTGTTTCCTAAAACTTTTCATGAATGATATTCAACAAAGACTAGTACAGCTTGAGCATAGAAAATCATAAACATAAGTCATATCTGGCAAAATACAACAAAATCTGCAGTTATAGAGATCAGTGCTCTGTAGTGTGGAAGTGGCCAGTCCCACCTCACAGGGTCAAACCTTTTATTTCTTTTTAGTGCAACAGAATCACTCACACTGTTAAACAAGGTACAAAAATCTAAACTACTATATGTCTGAAAACCCTTCTTCTACTTTTACTTGCTGCCATGGTTCTGGCAGTAGAACACTTTTTAGGTAATTCCAAATATACTTAAGATTCAAATCACAGGAAAGCAAGATTTCTAACAGAAGAGGAGCAAGCTAGTATGATATCCCTGTGAAGGTGCTGACTTTGAATCAGAGATTTCAAAAGTCAGTTGAAGTATTAGCAGTTCAGGATGAGCTGACTGCTTCAGCAGGAGCTGGAGTTCAGTCTTACTTCAGCTGCTATTTCAGTGAAGGAAATACATGCTGAATTAATTGGGAAGCATATGTATGATTAAAGCAGACTCCTTTAGGGAAAAATGGGTAGCTACAAAGGATTGTTTCTGATGCAGATGATTATTTTGGAGAATCTGAAGATGCCTTGGAAGATTTAGGCCTATAAGTCAGGGGGAGAATACCAAAGGTGTTCAACACAGAAACAGCACTTTGGAAAGCTGGAATTAGTTGTTTGGTCTAAAGAAAAGCAGATGGAAAACTAAGATAAGACAGACAGTGTCTGAAACAAGACATGATAAACTCTAGCATTAGCATTCTTAGTTTCAGAAGCTGAAGTGCTGTCCCATATACCGTATTAGTAGTTAAACCTTAGTAACCCTCAGTTCTGTGCTTTTGCACCCTACCTAATCAAAGTTAGGAACAGGGAGTACTTTGGTTAGTCAATAATACAGTATAGCAAATGTTAATGTGTGAAGGGCATTGAGGCTAACTCATAACAGGTGGATAGAGGCGAAAGCATGTGGAAGCAAAGGAAGGAATCTCCAAACAGAGAGATTAAGCACAGGCTTGCTAAATACATGCAAGGAGAGGAAAAAAGATGTGACCTTTTAATAATGTACTTGGGCTAAATGCAGAGCGTGGGAGGGAAAGGGTGAGGCAGTTTGTTAATGGAACACTTGTGCAGTCAGCCAGCATTACTGCAAAAGCTAGTGAGAGACTTATTGAAGCTAGGTCTCTGGATAGTATACACTTTCACTTGACTCAAATCTTTCCAGGTGTCTCTGAAAGAAACCTTGATGTAAAGGAATGGACTAATGCAGATTAGTCACATTGTTCAATATACCATACTGAGATGCTTGAG
>VYZV01030016.1:2550-19361 GCA_013401275.1 Pandion haliaetus
AATTTCTGAGCTGCACAACAGGGTATGAATGTTGGAAAAGTCGACAAGCATGAGCAAAATGTCACTAAAGCTCATCTGCTTCTTCCTCTGCACTCTGATTGCACCAAATCTCACAGGTAAATGGCTAAAATATCTTCAGCTGACTTAAGTCAGAAGACGAAGGGGTTGTGAGAAAGAAAAAAGACTTTTTGTTAAACATGCCTCTACAAGACTTAAGCCAATTAGTATGAGGTCAGGTGATCTTGAATTTTAATTTTGTCTAAAATTAATACTAGAATAAGCAAATTTAAAAGACAATCCATAAATTCTATGTTCTGCAAGTCAATTTGAAATCTAAAGGGGAGCTTCAGTTTGGAGGAAATTAACTTACTAATACTGTATTTGTCTCTGCTCTTTCGCTGTTCTGTGAGAAGCTGAACTTTCAAGTCCTCTTGTAATGCTGATCTCTGAGCACAGGAGATGCCCTGCCTGTGGAGTGGATGCAGGGTCAGAGAGGAAGGGTATAAAGTGCTAATTAGTAGCTCAAAAATGGTCACTGAGGGTCTCCTTTACCCTGGAAGAAGGTAGTGCACTTTGTAATCTGCTTCTCCAAGTAAATGCTAGGCTCCAAACACATCTCCTAGGAGTTTTGGCCTCAGATCTCCTGATTATACTTCAGTGTTTTTGCAATGGCCAGTCCTCTAGAAAGCAAACATGGCTTGCCAGTGTTCTCGGATTTTGCTCAGTTCTGTCTTTCTAAATGTGCCACCTTAGCTCCTGAATTCAGGTTGTGTCTTGCTCCATTTTGTTCTCTACCTCAGAAAAAATAATCTTAACAGCTTTCTTGGCCAGTAAAACACTTTGGATCACTATTTATAGTTCTTAGTTGCTAGGTAAGGAAACAACTGACTCAGCGTCAAATTGCATATGCTCTGAAAGTTTCTGTGGAGTAGGGAGGATTATGACAAATGTTTTTAAAAGATGGCAAAGCTGGGCAGCTATTGTTTAAAGAAATTTGGGGTTATTTTTACCATATTTTTGTTTAAGGTCTGGCTAGTTGTGTGATGTTTCCACACAGGTGCCATGTTGCCTGCATGTGTAGTGACTGCCAGCCTTGCTCAGCTGTATACTCATCCATTTTTTTCTTCTACACTGTGACAGACAGTAGGAGAGACAGGTGGGGTGACTTACACTGTGTCCCCCATTCTCTTGGCCTTGACCTGAAACATGAAAATTTGTGTCCTAGTCTCCTTTTTGAGCAAAGAGCATTTTTTGATTGAACGTTTAAATCTGCTCTGTGGTTGCACACAGCAGACACCAGGTTAGAAGATAGCCTGTTCCTGTCTAGCCTGGGAGTCTAGGCTTTGTATCCCGGGTACAGGGGAGAAAAACAGGCAAGGGTACATATGTACTAGGGTCTTGCCTCTTGAGTCAGTTTGTGCAGTTGGCAGATGAGGGAGAGGATGTTCCCAGAGCCTTCAGGTTAGTTATAGCCAAAGAGATTGTTTAGCATTATTTATTATTGTTGTGTAAAATGCTATGTTCCTAGGAGTTCAAGATGTATGGCTTTCATTTTCACCATTTAGCTTACAAAGAAATTCCTTTAGTTTTTGGGGGTGTTACAGACATTACTCTGTTTTCTTGTCACCAATATTTAGAGTTCAGAATTCCCTTGTCAGATTCCCCTTCACTGATATTTCCTCAAATGCAGAGAGGCAGACTATGCTTGAAAATAAAAGAAGCTGGTGACATTGTTGTCCTCCAGATTAGAAAAAGAAGATTAAATGGTACCATGCTTGGAGGTTAGAAAAAAATGTTTATTAGCACAGCAATAGGGAAGGATTTCTCAGTCCTGTATTTAAAATTTCAAGGCACATGCCAGAAAAAGCACAGATGAGGTAAAGCACTTCTGAATACTATGCAACACTGATTCTGGAGTTACTGTTTCTTCTTGTGTTTGTTGAGCCCCTGACAGGAGAGCCTATTATGAGTAAAGAGGTAATTTTATTAACATTTTTGTAGTGTTCACTTACATTTAACAGTAAGTAGTGGTGATAGCAGTGATGAAGTAACAGCAAGTAATGACGAAGCAGTAGCAATAAGATATTATTGTGTTCTATATTCACAGAGAAAGAAAGGTCTCAAAATCTATCCCAGAGAAATGGAATTTTATCAGGGTTTATTTAAGGCACTGTAAACTGAAAAGTGAGACAGACAAATGTACTGGACTTGATCATGAAAATTTTTTTTCTTTTTTTTTCAGTAGTAGATTCTTTAAATTTAACACAAAGAGGAGAAAAATGTTAAATCAGAGAAGTCATCACCATTTTAAATGGAAATCCATTCTTTGTGTAACAAATGAAATGGAATATATTGCTGATAGGGCAGGAGGCCAAAATGCTATTTACAGAGAAATTCTGGACACATCTTTTCTTTGGCATGACTGGAGATGTTAGGGTAAGAGTCACTACCCTGGCTTGAAAGACTGTAGTTTGGCTTTTCCTGTGAGGCTATTTACATATTGCTTGTGAACCCAAAATCAAATGGAAGTGGTACACAGCCCAGGAGTAACAGCCTTCTAGGTCCTGCCTGCTGTCTCTGTCCAGTTGTCTCCTGTACTATGTATGACTATTGTTTCTTTTCCCTTCAAAATGCATAGACCAGAGTTAATGGAGTATTTTAGTACTGAAACAACATACTTCACTGTTTATACCCAGTGCTTTCCCTATTTATATAACCTAGAATTGTTTTTTTTTCTCCCAGTGTTAAACATGTATTTGCTTGCAATTGTTTTGTGGGCTGTTGCAACAGATGGATTGGAGGAACTGTGAATATAATTTGTTTGGATATGACATGGTATACGTTACATCTAGATCAACAGTATTTTGGAAGAGCACGAACCTCTCTTCTGAACTACAGCTTTCAGCATGACTCTGGGTTCCAAACAGAAATCAGGGAGGTGCATCATTGCTTTTATTGCTCAGGGACCCCATTTAATTTGTGTACTGGATGAAAAGATCTCAAGTTTTAGCTTTACACCTTTTTGATTCAGTCCTGAGAGCTGTCCACTGTGTTTGTAGTAGGGGATGGTTATGCGGTTACAAACATCTCTGTACATACAATCAAGTGAGACATACTAAAGCTGTATCCTAAGTTTCACTTTAGTGTATTTGTTATTAAACTATGTAACCTTACAAGTGCAAAATCTTATAATTTTTACATCTAACAGCTACACACACACATATGTATATATATTCATGCCCACACAGATATCTGTTTCTATATTCTTTGATTATGAAAGGTAAAGAATATTTTTCTCTAGGGATGCAGTTCCCTTCAGATGAAGGCAGACGTCCAAACTAGTGCACAATTCATGTGAACTATATGTCCGTAACACTATACCCCACCACCACTGTCTTACCTGCAGTGCTGGAGACTTTGTTTTCTGACACTAAAGTGCAAACACTCCATGACATTGAATGAATAGCTGCTGTGTGCTACAGCTTTGCCACAGAAGGTATGTGGCCCTGTAAAAATTAGCAAATATGCTCTGTAGGTAACACACGTGAGCATTAGGTTTTTATATATCTTATTTTTCTTGGAGAAGAGTTCTTACAAGTAGCAGAATTTATGCCCATCCTGAATCTGTTAATACCAAACAGAAACTTACATCAGTGAACTCTTTTTTATAGACACACATATACCATCATTAGGCCCAGAGTTTTTCCTAATGAAATGAAGAAAGAAACTGTCCTGGTTTCAGCTGGGATAGAGTTAATTGTCTTCCTAGTATCTGGTACAGTGCTATGTTTTTGAGCTAGGTATGAGAAGAATGTTGATAACACACTGATGTTTTCAGTTGTTGCTAAGTAATGTTCAGTCTAAAGTCAAGGTTTTTCAGCCTTTGATGCCCAGCCAGCAAGAAAGCTGCAGGGGCACAAGAAGCTGGGAGGGAACACAGTCAGGGCAGCTGACCCAAATTGACCAACGGAGTATTCCATACCATATGACGATTTAGGAACTGAGACGGGCGCGTCGCCGCTCGGGGTCTTCCAGGTGCGTCGGTCGGCGGGTGGTGAGCAATTGCGTTGTGCATCACTTGTATTTTCCAACCCTTTTATTATTGCTTTTATCATTTCATTAGTGTCATCATTATCATTATTAGTTTCTTCTTTTCTGTTCTATTAAACCGTTCTTATCTCAACCCATGAGTTTCAGTTCTTTTCCCAATTTTTCTCCCCCATCCCACTGGGTGTGGGGGAGAAGTGGGTGAGCGGCTGCGTGGTGCTTAGCTGCTGGCTGGGGTTAAACCACGACAGAAACCTTAGAGTCTCTATATGAACTTTTGTGGTTCAGCTGAAGTGAGGTGACAGGTCACACTGTGCCAGTAGGAGAGTCACTGGTTTTGCCAGCAAACCAGGAGAACAGTGTACATAAGCATAAGCATATGCCAGGAAATGAAGCTTGGTTTCAACCAGATACAAAATAAACTTTGGGCCACTAAAAGGCAGATAGTCCAATTCAGAACTATCTTCTTCTTCTTCTAAAATTGGTTTCTAGACAGTTTAGTAAGACAGGCTTCAGTACTGTTGAATACAAAAAATATATATATCCATAAAGTCCTAAAGTCAAGGACTTAAAAAATTAGGAAACACTCCAGTGCAGTTCACCCCTGTTCAGACCTGGAACATCATTGTGTGTGTGAGTCACGTGGAAAAACTAGTGTCTGATCATGTAACTGAAGTCTGTTATGTAACTGACATACTTAGGTTTGCCAACTCCCAAAATTAACATGGGAACCAAGACTACAAGGAAAAGTAGTAGCAAACATTCTAAATGTTGAGAAGCATGGAGAATACAAGAGACCAAATGGGTGGTTAAGCTGCAGAGCGAAGGTCAATAAACAGGGATTTTTTTTGTTTGTTTAAAGACAACAAGTGCCTTGACACTAGTATGGACCCCCAACTGGTCAGTGGTTATAGAACTGCTGATATGGCAGTCAGTGACTCTTCTGCTATCTAAACATCAAGGAATAAAGCTTCTCATCCCAGAGATACCTGACTTTCAGTTTAAAGAACTGCTGAGCATTGTGTCAACAGATCCATGTAACATGCCAAAGAATCATAGAAGAGCTGGCATTAAGGTTCTTCACATCATTAGTGATTTTATAAAGGTATGAATACAGGGAATATTCTAAGGGCAGGAAGAAGACTGATGTTCCAATGCTTTAAAAGAATAATCATCATGAAAACATTGCTCATGGACTTAACCTAGTTTTGATCCTGGGTAGAACAACTGACATTAGCTGGTTAACTTTGTAAACACAGCTTAAAAGAAGATACCCTCTTTTAATGACAATTAAAGCCTAATGGAAGATAGACTTTGTTAAGTGAAATAGATGTTATTAAAAAAAATAATTAGGAAATGATCTTTGGGTAAAGTAGATATATTGTGATAGAACAGTTACCTTGTTTCTGGGAGCGTGTTGAAATCTCGACTGCTACACCAGGTTGGTTGAAACTGCTCCATCCATTCCTCCCTTCCAATGGTTGCTTGGGAACCATTCCCTGCTAAGCAGAGAATACATAATTTTCTTAGGACTGGAAAGTAGCAGAACAGAGATAAGTCTGTTCCCACAGTGTAGTGCAGATTGTGCCTGTGGGGAATCCTGCCTTCTGTGCTCTGGTCCAAACACTACTACAGATTTTTACATTAAGATGCCATAGGATAAAATTAACTATACTGTAGGTACCATCCCATGCTTATGCTATGACAATCTCAGAGTAACGTAATAATTTCATTTCTAGTCCACTGAATAAGTTTATTCTGTTAAGAAGTATCTTGATTACAGCCTACAAGCATTTATATTACTAGAATCCTGCAACATGATAAAAGCTGTAACGGAGCTAGGATCTTCTACAGTGTCCAGTCCAGCCAAGCCTGGAAAGAAATAGCACATTTTGAACTATGACATCCATTGGAACAGTCTATGGAGTACAACAGAGTATCTGTTACTTGACTTCATTAAATCGAATTGGAGGGATTTATAAAACTTGAACTTTTCTCACTGTTTTAGTGATACAATGAAAAACTCTGAAATAATTAAAAGGCATGCTTTGCCTTTCTGTAAGCAGTGCCATCCTAACTGCTCTGTCATTGGCTCTTTGGTTGTCATTTCTTCGTCTCTCTAAAATACTTTCAAACACTGAAGTGACAGTAGTGAAATGAAGAAAGAGTTTGCATTTCTGATGCAAAACAAAGTTTTGCACTATTCGTCTAAGCTTTTTTCCTAGTATATTCATATACCTTTTTTTTCTTTCTTTTTTTTCTTTTGCTAGGAATTTTAGGTGAAGATGCTTTGTTGCCAGCGCCTCAGAATATCTCTATTCTTTCTACCAACATGAAACACTTCTTAACTTGGAGTCCTGTGATCGTCCAGGGAGAAACTGTGAGATACTCTGTTGAGTTTCAGGGGTAACTTCTGGTTTTTCTTCTTCTTCTTTGCTCTTTGAACACTGTTTACTTAGACTTAAAATCCTGCACTATTTGGATGTCTTGAGTGCTGTTCAGTTCACAAGCATAAGAAGTTTGATAATCCAGCACAGCTGATCACAAGTTGGGGGAAAAAAATATCCTTTTCCTCCAATTCTGAGACTGTTTATTGGTTAATAGATACCTGAGTAATCCAAGGGGTATATTAAGCCCACATATGAAAACTGCCTCTGTCCAAAGAATTCAAAAGTTAGGGAGATTAGCAACAGTTTATTTAGAAGAGGAAAGAGAAGACATTTGAGATTTATTCAGTTAATCTTTTAAATATTTAACACACATTACAGGAGGTTTCTGATACATCTGGAGCTATGGCTTGTATCACAGTATGGCTTTGGAATTCTGGTTTACCAGGGTTGATCAAGTCAAGTGAGTGGGCAGGATTTGATGCATTAGCACTGCGTTGGCTATCCCCACCTGCTACAATATCATGCTGCATTTGGCTCATGAACAAGCTGGTTCTGGGAGATTTTCTCTAGATTAGATCTAGAACACACCCATACTGATTTCATACACTCCTGGTATTCCAGCCCCAATGTATCCCAGTACTGGTTTTAGCAGGAAAGAAGCAGCAAGCAGCCTTAGCCCATGTCACAGATACATCTATCAGACTGTTGCCTGTCTCCTTTCTTTTCCTCTCCTCAGGGAGTATGAAAGAGAGTATGCCAATGAGAGCTGGATTCCCATCTGTGAATGTTCACTCATCACAGCCACAGTGTGTAACATCACAGAGGATATCTCAGCCACTGTGGCCTATAACCTGCGTGTAAGGGCAGATGTTGGTGCTAGAAGATCAGAGTGGGGCACCCTGAAAGGTTTCTTCAATCGCATCACAAGTGAGTCCTGCTATTTGGCTTAAGCTACATCAGTCGTGTTAATTTCTCAGAGTTTGGTGTTGAGGGATTGCTGACGTGCATTTTTGGGTACTGTGCATGTCACACAAAGCTCATAAACACTCAGAGTGCACACTACTTCTCAGGTCCTGTCATGCTGGGTTGGGATGTTACGTTCTTAAGACAGCCATGCTGTTTTCTTGGACATGAGTTCCTCCTGAGGCAGGCCCGAATTTACCAGGGCTTGAATTTAAAGGGCTTCAGAGATAGGTAAGAGGACTCTAGGCATTTCTTTTGGCAAGTTGGCCACTCTTGCCCCTGATTTCAAAGAGTTCTGATCAATCAGAGTTGCTGTCAATACTCCATCTAATCCACGTCATCCAGTCACTTCTGAGGGTCCAGCACCTGATCCTATGGAAGCACTTACTCTAGAAAACAACCATGTCACTCTCTCTCTGTCTCATGCTGTCCTGGAAATCCTGCTCCCTTCCAGACATGACTCCCTCCTCCCATGTTGTCAGATACATGAAGTAACCTCAGAAGAGGAAAGAAAAATGGAAACAGTAGCATTGCTGTAGTCCTAGCAATGCAGGGTATTTTCTCCACTTCCTTCCAACTACTGCAAAGCTTGAGGCCCAGGTCAATCCAAGGATCATGTTGCAGCCTAAAATTAGCATACTATTTCCAGTGTTTCTCTGGAATCATTACCTCTGTTCTCTGCCATGTCGTCAACTGCCTTCAGCAATAAAAACTGTGGTGGAAAACCTCTGCTGAGGTCACTATTAGAGTGCAACTCTGAGTCTGAGATGGGCAGCAGTAATCAGTTTTAGCCAGGGAAGAAACTGCCTGTCTGAGACTAGAGTTGACCTGATCTTATACCTTCATCAGTCATTAGAAGTTATCTACTACTTCATGAGTGAGCAGTCCTCACTCATACAGAGCATTTAGTCAAAGCAGCACCATCAGAAGTGCCACCTAAGTTGGTGAGTGTGTCTCTTGGTGTGGAAATGTTTTCTAGACAGTGCTTTAGATGAAGAATCCTTCCCTTTTCTAGGAGCTATGGTGGCACGGAGTTGAGCCATGAAAAATCTTTCCCTTTTCTAGCAGCTACAGTGGCACAGAGTTGAGCCACAGACCACACTGTCAGGCACAGATAGGGGAAGGATATTCCTTAGCTTGACCCTCTTAATGAAAAAAAGCAGCAACTTTCCCATGGTACAGTAAAGTATTTGACAAATTGGTCCTGTGTCTTAGAGACCTCAAAACAATCCTCTGGCTAAGTTGTGAAAGTTCAGATGATTCAGCTTGCAATGGGCTGCAGTGTGAATATGCATATATGGACAAATGTCTAAAGCAGAAAGAAAAGTCACCATAAGTTCTTGTCCTTATGCATTTTTACTGCTCACTTTCCCTTGTCTCTGCTTTCACATCTCTTAGGAAACCTGGCATTAAGTCTGAGAGAGACTAAGGAATTCAAAGTACAGCCCACAGCTTCCATATGTGGTTCATATACAGTCAGGGCATCAGCGCAGACGACTACTTCTAGACTAAATAGCTCCAGTATCAAAGCCTTAGGTGCAGATACACATAAAGTATGATAATAACACATGGAAAACACTTTTAAAACTAACAATTTAGTCAGTCTTATTTCTTCATTTATCAAAATTCAAATAGTTAGTTGGTATCCAGTGTGCCAGAGCAGAGATAAATATAAATGCTCCTGTTTGGTTAGTAGTTGCATCTTGCAATGTCCATTTGTTAATACATTAGCCCAGTATTTTTTTTAACCTCCAAATGATGTTATCACTTTTTTTTTTTATTTTGAGACATCATGTTAAGCAGATTCTCAGCTTTTAATTTAAATGTATAATGTAGTTTTCCAGGCCTCCCATTTGTGGTACACTCATCATGAACATACCTGGATTTTCTGTTTTCGTATTACTCAGTATTGATGGCAATTCACTGGATGTAAGAGCAAATTCTATTAAGAACATCTCTTTTGTATGTGGCTATACATTGCTTTCCTTCCTTTCTTGAAAGCAAGGAGGTTGAAACCAGTTTCACCTACAACAGAGTAGTAAAGAATGGCATAGATAAGTAGTGCAAATATGATCTCTGTACTGCCTTGATTCCCAATTCACAAATGTACAGTGAGTAGTTTCATCCATGCTTGATTGACTCTGATTGTTTCACTAATACTCCTCACAGCAGATTCCCAGACAGAACCAAGCTTTGAATATCAAAGTAAGCATGAAGCAAATCACCTACAGATTTACAAGCATACATTTACAAAAACTTAAGTCACAGCAGGTCATCAGCCCAAGTCTATCTAAAACCATGTAGATACTAAAGGAAAATCAGGATTCATATGAACTACCAGAGTTATCCTGAGGCTCCTGTTGCTTTTTCCTTCACCTTTGAATAACTGCCAAAATTCCCATGAAGAAGCAGTGGTTTCACAGCTCCTTTTCTCTACGTTAGTGCTAAGCTAATGCCCAGGAGCAGAAGAACTGGCCTGATCTGGTGTCTCAACTTCTGGTCACCCAGCTGGTTCTGCTGCTGTTGATCACACTGGAGAAAATTCAAAACCTTTCAAGTTCTGTGCAACTCAGCTATTGCCAAACTCCTGTTCGCAATGCCAGTCATAGTCTTCTTCCTGCTCAAAGTCTGCTACTGCATCTAGACATACTAGGAGGTAGAGCAGAGAGAAGTTTCTACCCCACTGAGCCAACCAGCTATTATTCCAGATTAATGTTACTGTGCTCATGATGGCAGCTTCTCTTCCTCTCCTAGCTGGGAAAAGGAAGACAGTTTTTAAGGGTTGCCTCATGTGATAATGGTGCTCTCTCTGTGTTGGCAGCTTCCCTGACCCCACCTCTGATGAAGGTCATAGCAGATGGGTATCATTTACTAGTGGAGCTGGAAGACTTGGGGCCTGCCTTTCAGTTCTGTGTTGCCTATTGGAAGAAGGGCCAGGAGAGTAGGGTGAGTTTTACCCTCGGGTTTTGAGCAATCACAGAGTGCCCACATACTTAGTGTGAAAGCATACAGACATTGCCCAGGGCCTGTTTGCCAGTCCAAGTTCCTGCTGTGAGGCTGGAGGGCCTACCTGGTGTCAGTGTGTGCTATATTCCTCTTCACATACCAGTGGGTTGCTCTTACCCCCATGGAGAAGCTTGTCTGTTCTTTCCACATTTCCTTCTCGGAGAAGAGGAATCACCCCAGGGACCTCAACTATTGAAAGAAACCAGAAGTCAGGAACTGAAGGTGTTTATGCTGACTTTCTTCTCTGACCATCATTTGGTTTACTCAGACCAAGATTAAGGTGTTACACTGAGGTGCTGACAGAGTTTTCTCAGGAGTTTTTTGTAAAACAGATTGCCTGTGACAGTGAGCTGTAACTTGCTTAGCTGAGGGCATTGCTTACACCTGGGTGATACTGAAGCAGTGACAATTTATGTTCCATTCAGGTCCTTCTGTTTTCACTAGACATCGATTTTTTTTCTCTCCCAGGAACTTGGTGCTTCCATAGCACCTAAGAACATAAAAGCAGACATATAAAGTCAGACCATGGGACCATCAAACCCAGTATCTTTTTTCTGCCAGTGGGCAATGGAGATGACCAAGGAAGATAATAAGGAGAAAGCCTGTGTGTAATTACACTTAGATTATTTTCTGAGAATTCAGAGACACAGCTCCAGGAAATTCCTGAGCCAGAAATTATTTCATTAATAGCCCTTGGTGAATTTTTGTTCCATTAATTTATCTGTTCTTGTTTTCAAGCTATGTAAACTTCTAGCATGTACAACTTCCTGTAGTCAGGAGTTCTGCAGCTTAACTGTTGTGCAGTCTCAGTCTTGGTTTAGGGGGGAGAGAGAGAGAGAGAGAGAGAACAGTTATTCCCTATTCGCTTTCCTCACCACTCTAACAGTTTTATATTGTCTATCTTTTTTCCAGGCCAAGGACTCCCAGACTACATAGTTGTTCCCTGTGGAAGCCCTTCCAGCTATTTTTGCTTTTACCAAGGTGGACAGGGAGTAAACCTGCACAGTTCAAGGTGCAGGAGCACTATGAGTTAGCACCATAAAACAAAACAAGTCTTAGCAGTCTTGTCTTTTCTCAGGAATTGTTAACATGGGTGACTACCACACTGCTGACTATTCCATGAAACCTGAACCCCACATTCCTGTTTCTCATGGGGGATGCTCAACTTAAGGTCCAGTCACTGATTGTAAAAATAAAGGGGAAAAATTCTCATGATCATCATTTCACATTTATCTGTGTTGAATTTAATTTGTCATTTTATTACAAGACCCTCCTGCAGTTCTTCACAGTTGTCTGTCATCTTTATTATTCTGAAGTGGTTTTTTAGTATCATTAGCATGCGTCAGTTTTCATTTTTCTTCCTGATCATCTGTAGTAATATGGTGGTGAGCACAGATCTGCATGGGTCTCCACCATGAATTCCTTCCACTCTGAGAAAGGATTAGCAATTTAATAATACAAAAGTCTTTCTTCTATCAGGAAGCAGCAGGAGCAGGTCTGCTCACTATGAGCTGGAAGTCAGGAGCCAAGGGTGATCCCAGTGCAAGCAGTGCCCTCCCCAATGAAGCACAGACCCACAGGGTCTGACCACAGTGGGCAGAATCAGGTACTGGTAACAGGGTCCATCACCAGCCCCAGACAAGACAAGTGATGAACCAGTCCCATGGTCCATACAGGGACCCCAGCCAGGAGCAAAAGGAGTTAGGACCAGAAACGGGGCTGGGACAAGGCTGCAATTTACTTAACCAAGGGGTCATCCAGGAGACAAGCTACATAAAATGTAGGTCCAAGGTCCATCCTGGAGACAGGTCTGGAGACAGGCACACCTCCAGCTTAGCTCAGACTGGGACTGAAGGCCCTGGGCTGAGCTTGAATGGGGCTCCTTGGCCATGTACAGAAGGCTGAAGATGCGGGGGCCAGGCAGGGCTGGTCAGGGCCATTGCAGCCTGGTTAGTGCACTCAGAGCTCCAATGCCTTTTTATCCCATGGCTGTTAGCGTAACAGGCTTTTGAAATAGATCTTCTTTGACTACTTTTTGGAAATCCAAGTAAATGAGATCAACCTTGTTCATGAGCTTTCTGACACCTTAGAAAGAATCATATAGGTTTGTATCTGACTGCCTTTTATGGATGAAAAGTTACCTCTTCTTCAGTATATGGTATTAATCACCTAAACATTAATTCCAAACTTCAGAATAGTTCCTACCAACTGGACTGTCACAAGCATCAGGTTTGCTGGTCAGTATATGTCCGATTCTCTCTGGGACTCTTTTATTTTTATTTTTTTAATAATTATCACATTTGACATGTCTGATTTGAGGTTTTTGCAAGAGGTTACATACCGCCAGTAGCGATTGACCTGATTTTGTCCTTGAAATCTTTTCAAACTAATGGCCCTCAAGATCATGTTTCTGTGGAGAAGGATATTTTGGTGGAGAGAAGGACTTGCCCTGCCAGGAGAACCCTACTGGCTTGTTGGAGGTGTCTGTATGTGTGTGATGCTGGAGGCTGATGAGCTGTTCTGTGAGTGCAGGTTTTGCATCTGCAATACAGCAACATAAAGAGCAACTAGCTGTTACCTGTCCTCTCATGACTAGGAATACTGCGAATAGCAACTTCATTTTGCTAGCAGTTAATGGAGTCCTATTTATTGCAAGAAAATAGTGTACTGGTGTTCATATGCTGTTTAAGGGTTGCTGAAATGTGTTACCATTGCACACACCAAATTCACTCGCTCCTCACTAGCCCAGTCCATCCCCTCTCTGTGCTCTAGAGTCATTTTTGTATCTCAGCAAAAACTCAGAACAGTGAAGACCTTAGTCATCAAGCCCTTACATGAGAGGAGGAGGTGTTGTGGCCCAACATCATCATTATGTCTCTTTGGCTCACAGCTCCTTCTTTCCATCCCTTCCTGCCCTTCCAGATGTGTGTGGTCTCATTCTGCACTCCACTGTGCTTCCTCGTTTGCTGCTTTTCTCCTTCTCTCCTCTTATTCACACACTGACACCTTCTGCTGCTCCTTCCTTTTCTCCCAGTAAAGTCTGAGATAGCATCACATTAGGACTCCTGTTCTCAGTTAGCTCCTTACTCTGTGTTCTAATGCTCTCTCTCCTGGGCCTGTGGCAGATGCAGCAGAAGGTGGTGAAAGAGGTGAGCTCTGTGGTTCACCTGGACACCATGGAGGCAGGACCTGATTATTGTGTAAAAGCTCGGACGTATGTCGAGGCGATCAACAGAAGCAGCAGCTTCAGCCAGACACAGTGCGTGAGGGCACAAGGTAACAGTTGGCCTTCCTTCCTATTCCCTTGGTGTAGTCATGCCCAAGAAGGACACCCAGCAGTTCTTCCTTTCATTTCCACTCAATAACTCCTGTCTTGTTTGCAAACGTGCTGCCCATTTGTTCCTTGGGGGAGGCAAAAAAGGAAAACTCAGGAGTGCAGCCCCCTACACTGGTACTGTTATCCTACCTGGAGTGTGCCGACAAAGAATCTCACCAAGGTGGGTGGGAAGAGCAGCCACAGAGGGTTCAGGCTGACTGCATTGAGTGGTTTGTCCTCAGTCTCTTTGAGAAGTTTTGCTGCTTGTTATTTCTAGGTGGCACATCCATGTGGCTGGTTACTGCCCTCATCTCCTCTGCCGGCTTTGCTGTGGCTGCTTTGACCCTGCCTTTCCTTACCTGGAAAACAAGTAAAATCTTTCAGTATACCTGCTGCCCTGTTGTTGTCCTGCCAGACACACTGGTAAGTTTTTTTACTGTGCTTTACCAGTTTTTAGGGTGCTGGATATTCACAGGAGCATGGGGCAGGCAGAAAAAGCAGACACATGCATAGGAAGCCTTGCTCATTCCCATGTGATGGGCTGAGCTGCAGGGGTCAAGCAGCCCACATGAACTGGCTGCACAGCTGTCACTGCCTTTGGCCTAGAGCCCTGAACAGGGAAGATGCTGCTGGTGCTTGTTGGGAAGCAGCTTGGGAGGCATGGACTGAGCCTGCCTGACCAGCTGCTCCCTGAAGAAAACATCTGTTTCATTGGCAACAGTGCTCCATGTGTTGTGGTACCAGCACTGAGCTTCTCAACTCCTTGGTGAGGCGAAACCAATCATCAAAAGCAGCCTCTTTTCTCACTCACTCAGGAGGAGTGTTTCAGTCAGTAGCTCAAATATGCTGTCCAGTTCAAGTGAGAATGCAGGCAGCAGAGTTTGCAGCTGTGGGTTCCTGAGCACTGGGTCTCTGGACAGTTGTCAGGAAGGATGAGAGGAATGGTTTGTGGGGAAAAGTAAAAGACAGACAGACAAACTCATCAGCCTGAGGGTGTTTCAGTGAGTGCATTTGTTTTACAGAAAGTATCAGAGGCCCCCACCCAGCTGATAGTGTGTGGCAGTGAAGAAGCTGAGCAATGTGATCTGATGGTGTGTGTGATGCCCTCAGAAGAAGTTCTCCGACTGTGGATTCAAGAAACACTTTAGAGTACCCCAGAAAAAAACAGCCTGTGGAAACCAATCCTGTAAGCAGAGCTGGCAGATTGTGCCCCAGCCACTTTCCTCAGAGTGCCAATAAGTAACATTGTTTTCTCTGCGTCTGAAAGCTGCTGCAAACCAAAGGTGGTTTGTAGGATGAGCAGCTGGCCTGCGCTCATCCACTCTGTAGCATCTTCATCCATCTACATAAAAAGCCAGTTAAGGTCACAGGTGACAACAGCCAGTTTCTATACTTTCCCTTCATACCCATATCCATGACCAGACAAGGCCAGGCTGGATGAGGCTTTGAGCAACCTCGTCTAGAAGAAGGTGTCCCTGCCCATGGCAGGGGGCTTGGAATCAGATTATCTTTAAAGTCCCTTCCAACCCAAACCATTATATGATTCTATGAGTTAATTCATGTTCCCTTTAGCTCTGTCAAGCACATCAATGGTCCCAAGGCAGAGCCCACCCTTCAGCCACCGCGATTTCACCAGTGCAATAAATGTAGAGCCCAGTTCTTTAGTTCCAAACCATTTCAGCCTCAGTATTTTTAAGAGAAATTGAGCAGCTAGTAAGAGCTTCTTACGTGACTAAAACAGTTGGAATGAGCAGGAAAAAAATTGCTTTTAGGGCTACAGGCCCTGACCTGAGGTTACACTCATTGAAAAGGATGTTGACAGTGACTGGACACAATAATTTTCTGCATGTAACAGATAACAATGTACGGTGCCAACAAAACTTACAGACAACGCCATGAGGGATGGATGGGTTTCACCAGTGCGTAGGGGGAAGTAATGTGAGAAACAGCCAGACTTCAAAGGTGGTTGGAGGGAGCTTTGAGAACCTTTTGGGGAGCAGAGCTTTGCAAGACCAGCAGCATTGCTAATCCTATATAGGGCCAAGATCACCTAGGCAAGTGTCAAAAATACAAAAGCTGGATATGCATGAAGGAAAACTAGGACCTTTAGGGAAAAGAAAATTAGAAGTGAATTGTTTAAATGAGAAGGAATTGAAGTGGAGAAAGGTAGGCTCAAGAAATGGGAAAAGAAATGGGAAAAGGGACAAAAAGATGTGACACCCATTTACAAGAAGGGTCAGAGGGAGGATCTGGGGAACTACAGGCCTGTCAGCCTGACCTTGGTACCGGGGAACACTATGGAGCGGCTCATCTTGAGTGTGCTCACAAGGCAGGTGCAGGACAACCAGAGGATCAGGCCCAGTCAGCATGGGTTCATGAAAGGCAGGTCCTGCTTGACCAACCTCATCTCCTGCTGTGACCAGGTGGCCTGCCTAGTGGATGAGGGGAAGGCTGTGGATGTTGTCTACCTGGACTTCAGTAAGGCCTTTGACACTGTCTATCACAGCATACTCCTTGAGAAGCTGGCAGCACATGGCTTAGACAAGCGTACTCTTCTCTGGGTAAAAAACTGGCTGCATGGACAAGCCCAGAGAGTTGTGGTGAATGGAGTTAAATCCAGCTGGCGGCAGGTCACAAGTGGTGTTCCCCAGGGCTCAGTACTGGGGCCGGTTCTCTTTAATATCTTTATCAATGATCTGGACGAGGGGATTGAGTGCACCCTCAGTAAGTTTGCTGATGACAGCAAGTTGGGAGGGAGGCTTGATCTGCTCAAGGGTAGGAAGGCTCTACAGAGGGATCTGGACAGGCTGTATAGTTGGGCCGAGGCCAATTGTGTGAGGTTCAACAAGGCCAATTGTATGAGTTTCAACAAGGCCAAGTGCCGGGTCCTGCACTTTGGTCACAACAACCCCATGCAACGCTACAGGCTTGGGGAAGAGTGGCTGGAAAGCTGCCCAGCGGAAAAGGATCTGGGGGTGCTGGTTGACAGTTTGCTGAACATGAGCCAGCTGTGTGCCCAGGTGGCCAAGAAGGCCAATGGCATCCTGGCCTATATCAGAAACAGTGTGGCCAGCAGGAGCAGGGAAGTG
>VYZV01030016.1:19457-31569 GCA_013401275.1 Pandion haliaetus
TGTTTAGTGTGGAGAAAAGGAGGCTGAGGGGAGACCTTATCGCTCTCTAAAACTACCTGAAATGAGGTTGTAGTGAGGTGGGTGCTGGTCTCTTCTGTCAGGTGGCTGGTGATAGGACAAGAGGGAATGGCCTCGAGTTGCATCAGGGGACCTTTAGATTGGATATTAGGAAAAATTTCTTTACTGAAAGGGTTGTCAGACATTGGAACAGGCTGCCCAGGGAAGTGGTTGAGCCACCATCCCTGGAGGTGTTCAAAAAGCATGTAGACAGGGCACTTCATGACATGGTTTAGTGGGCATGGTTGATGGTTGGACTCGATGTTCTTAAAGGTCTTTTCCAACCTAAATGATTTTATGATTCTATGTGCAAATCATGTGGTCAGGATTGTCCAGGGTGCCTGCAGAGCATCCCTGTGGTTCAACACCACACCTGAAGCAGGACATTGATTATGTCACACAAGGCAAACCTGCTTCTGTGATCAGAAGGGCCAGGGTGAGAGCCAACTGGAGTGCTTATCATGGCTAGCAGGGGAATATCAGGATGGATGGATCAAGCATTACTGTGTTAGTGGCCATTCCAGGCCTGATGAAATCATTATCTTCCAGATATATTGCCATCATCTTAAGGAAGGAAATTGCAAAAGATGAAGATAAATTCCTGCTAAATAGAAATAAAATATAGTTGTTCTGCATATATTGCAATTGTGGCTGTCACTTAGAAAAAAAGTAATCTATTACCTGCGGAGCAGAGACTTTTATTAGCAGGGCATGAAAAGACTTCGAGCTGAAAAGATTTTTTTTTTAAAGCTATCAGTGGATCTAATGAAATCTAAGACATCTCTTTCTTAAAAGCCTGCATTTTTAAATTTCAGTCTTGCAATCTTGCATCAGGCCATCAGGTGGCAACAAAGCACCGTGAGAAAAGTAGAAGTGACTCAGGACTATTCCTACCTCTGTGTTCACGCCTCAGTCGCTGGCTAGCACCTCACTTTCATGTTGCAGCGCAGTTGCTTAATTTATTCCTGCCTTGCTAGCTTCTGTCTGGACAGTATTAGGATATAGTGCTTTGGTGTTAAACAGTAAGATTGGTACTGCTGAATCGGTAGCAAATTACACGGTGAAAAAATCTGTGCAAGTCCGAGTGCTGAAGACTCAGGGTGGATTTTCATGGTTGTTGATAGTTAATTAAGAAATGCCTAGTTGCAAACACCCATACGATGATGGGCCTAGACAAGGAGAAGATTTGGGAGCAAAGAGGAGAAGGGCATGCATATGGGCTGATATCACAAGTGCTGAGGGGCCCAGCAGGTCTTGTGCATAGCTACCCATTACAGATGCCTCGGTGGTAAAGTTGGTTTAGAGAGCCCCTATGCTTCGCATCTATGCTTATTTTATGTCCCATTGGTTTGGATGAGTTCAGTGTCTTGGTTTCTAGTGTGCCCCACAGGGGTGTCCCCATACAGGACTTGTCCATTCGATGGCTATAGGTCTGAAAAGCCTTAGCTTTTCTACCTCCTTTTCTTAGCCTCCTACCTCTTCCCCCCTGATGTTGCATTACAGCAGTACCAGCAATTGGTTAGGGACACAGGGGAAAGCAGGGTGGGGAGTGGGGGGGTAAGCTTGTTAATTTGAATGTGAAGGGCTTTAAAAATTATTATTTTCCAGCTGCGCATTAAGTATATGTTTCTTTCCCACTTGCAATAACAGATTTTATGCCTTTCCTCATTGCCAATAAAATGGTTAAACGGGACAATACAAAACTGTCCAATGTTAAACAAAACAAACATCTGAAAAAAATTCTTATGACAGGGAGATGGAAGGGAATTGTTTAAGTGGCCGCTGCCATCTTAGCAAGACCATATTTAGTTTGCATCAGGATATTCCAGGTTTTATCTGTGGAGACTCGAAGCCAAATTTGAGATGCTGTTTGAAAGTCCCTGGAAAGCTTCTCACTTTGAAGTATGTGCTGCATTTTGTTAAGCCTGAAAATCGTGGTATAGAACAAGAGCAATTCCTTTGTCATCCATGTATGTAGTAGGACAGTGGCACTGGCATAGGCAGCTGCCATCAGTCACTCTCTTTAGGTCATTCCCGTGCATTGCAAGAGTTAATTGTGCCTTAGCAGTCATGGCAACGGCTGCCTTTGATAACTGATTTTGCTCCCACAACCATGATACTACATTTCAAAGGACCAGACAAGTAACTGCAGCGAAGAGCCATGTGTACTGATGAACTTTGCTCTGTTTCTTTCCATTGATGTGGTAGTAATTGGTTCCATTTCTTTCAAAATATACTTCTTTTTTACTTTCCTCAAAAAATGTTGCATGAAAACAAAGCACAAACCTGCAACACCTTTTTAGTAAATTTTGTTTCTATGCTGCATGTAACCTGTGGTATGTGGTTCCAAAAAGCCAACATTTTCCTGAAGACTTTGTAAGAACAGAAGAAATGCTGATAAGAGTGGTTTTCAAAGAAAAAAATACTCAGTCTGTTACATACCAACATAAAGACTGTTGATTACATGAACACTTAAAAAGAGTTACATGGTATTACTGGGTTGACAAGAAAGCAAGGAATTCAAGTATGTGTTCCATGACACTAAATGGCTGGAATATAGCCTAATTTTTCCTGTGAAGTATAGTTCCTTAGAAGTATCTTACTGTTGGCAATTTTTCAGGGCTGATATTAATATACAGTCCAGCATTTCACTGTCCAATCAAACTGAGATCTCTAATTTGATCAATTACCATTTTAAGTATTTTCTGCATTATTACAGTATGTTTTGTCTCTTTAAAAGTTACCTTTTCTTATAAAATCAAAAAGTAACCAAAATCACTACTTTGACTACAAATCAATTCAATTTCTTGTGAAGGTGGTACTGTGTCCTGCAAATGAAATGCTACAAAGATGATAAACATCTAAACCACTGCAGACAAAGATGTTTATTGTTTAAAGAGTTTATATACAGACGATTCTGTTGATATTAAAGTACAAAACTGCAGAAACAGAAAATTACTCAGTTCAGGTCTCTTGTGGTCTTCTCAATAAATGGAACTATAAAAAATTTCAGAAATTACTAAATCAAGGTATAAAAGGAACTAAAAAATGGCAAGGTTAAGTGAAATTGCTCAAATAAATACTACACATGGAGCCTTAATTTGGCTTCATTCAACATATGGGCTATAATTTAGCTATTACTACAGAAACTGATACTTCTGAGGAGTTTAATGTTCATGATTTGCTTGGGATCAAACTCAGACCTTCGTTAACAGCCGAGGACATGCTCTCGCCGTGCAGGCCAGCAGGCAGTGATCCTACCCTGAAGACATCCTGTTCACCCCTACGGCCTGCAGCCCCAGAGCGAGGTTTGACAGGAGCTTGCACTTGCTTTACAGATCTTCAGCACTGGAATAAAATAGAGAAAAGAGAAAACTGCCAGCGTGAACTTTCCTGGTGCAGCTGTGTTTAACGAAGTTAACGGCTAACTTTGCCCACACCAGGGTCTGCTCTGCTGCCCCAGAGTCTGTCATCCCTCACCATGGACCCAGGAGGAGAGTGATGGCTCTGCAAGGTGAGGTGAGCTGGCTCCAAAGAGGAAGGGTTGCCATCTCCCAACAAAGTACGCTTTCCCCAGTCCCCACACAGGAAGGTCTGGGGGCAATGACCGGTGTCAGGCCCAATCAATGGACAAGTCTGCAGTGATGAGGAGGGTGGGTCAGGACTGGGGCATCAAATGTGGCCAGGCACAGACAGAGCTATAGCATGGCTCTGGCAATGACCAAGGCCCAGGGCTTGAGCTCAAAGGCAGTTCCCGACAGAGTGGAGGTCCTGGTAAGAATTTTCACAGTCCTCGCACAGCAGTCTGATCCCAGGTGACATGGGTGCAGTATATCAGAGCTAGTCTTGGACACAGGCCCTCCAGCCACTGACTCCAGGGGGTTTATCAACCTCCTCTACAAGCTAGCTGAAGGACCTGTCTTCATTGTCCCTTGGGACATTAACAGCATTTGAATTTTTTAAATTAGTTTTACATTATCCTTTTTTTTTTTATCAGACATCTGAATCAAGAGCATGAGACCTATTTAAAGATACAGCAGAGGCTTAAAGTAAATGCATTCCACCTGTCAAAAAAGACTTTAGGAAGAGCAGAGAAGCGTTGGCATGCTGAAATAGCAAGGTGAGGGATGACAGTAAAAGCAATAAGGCATCCTTCAAAAACCTGAAGTCATATCCAAACAAGAAAAAAAGGAGGGTACACAATTTCTATCTGATTAAATGTAAACACACAACAAATCAGGACAAAAAGAGTTTGAGATACAACTTCCTACAAACATCTAAACTAATAATAGATCCTATAAATGGGATGCTTGCCAGGGAGTCTACAGGGCCAATAGATGATCACGTATCAAAGGAGCTCTTGGAGAAGTTACAGCAATGTCATAAAAACAAACTAAATTTGTAATAACTTTGCTTACTCTGAAGGAGTTTATGAAGGTTCCCATGCTGAATCTTTATGCCTGAAAGCATAAGATTACCTTTCACAAGCGGATGTGCTTGGAATATTTGTTCATTAGGAATAAAATAGATAAATTACTCCAATATTCAGCCTGGAGTTCCTCGTGTGGGTGGAAGATTTGAATACCAGCTGCGGTGCATAGCTCCTCATAAGATCCCAGGATACTCGAGACTCGAAGAGACCTCAGGAGGTCTCCAGTCCAACCTCCTGCTGAGAGTAGGGCCAGCTCTCATGTCAGACCAAACTGCTCAGGGCTTTATCCAGTCTGGGCTTGGAAATCCCCAAAACTGGAAACTGCACAACCTCTCTCAGCAAACTGTTCACCTTCTTGGTTGTCCTAATGGTGGAAAAATGTCTCCTCAAGTCTGGACAGAAGTACTGTTGCATTATACTAGGCATAATACTGAACTTGTCAAGGTCCCCAGTAGTTTTGGTCTAGGTTTGACGTTAGCTTGGCGAGGGGGACTAAATCAAAAGACTTCCAGACAGCCCTTCCAACCACAAATATTCTACAATTCATGTTTGGCAGAACTATTTTAACTCAGTGCTCTATATCTATATCAAATTATGCAGTCCATTTTGTGTTATGGGGGTTATATTAACATACGTAGAATAACAGACTTCGTGAAACCTGAATGACTTGGAGACTACCAGTAGAGCACATGGTGGAGAAAGGGGGATCTCTTCAAAGACGCACACAACCTTAGAGAGATTAAGTGTTCCCTACCTGAGACCTTGCAGGAAACTGAGAATAGAAAGGACTTTTCCCCATCCAAAACTTGGTCAAGGAAGGGGTTGGAAAGAGTAAATATTCATGATCAGCCATGAGCCTGGAAATACAACCCCAGGCTCCCAAGCTGAGCAGGCAGTCCTTATGCTACTGCTGAACTTTTTCCCTCCTGCAACTTCATTGCTATTTAAGTTTCCAGAAGATGTATTGCATTTTTCTCTTTGAACAATTGCTCTTTCATTTGCCTCCCTGCTGAGGCCAGAGTTCACATAGTCCTGTGAAAGTGGTCTTTGATACAAACCAGCTGCAGCTCTATACTTTTTAACATATTGTGGTCTTCAAACCAACCTCCCACTGTATAATCCCTATCTGTTTACTGCTGTGCTTTCATTTTGTTAAGTAGCGTCCTGCTCGTCCTCCAGGTTGCTCATATATCTCATCCCTCCTGCTGCTATCCAGACAGGCTGATGGCTAACATTTTCCCTCTTTTTGCCAAGTCCTGGCCTTGACTCCCTCTTCTGCCATCTGGTACAACTTCATTGTTGATTTTGACATTGTTCCCATCACTCTGCTGAGTTTGGTGCTACCTCAAATGTCCTGCAGTTTAGAGGATGTCTCTCACTATGACACTGTGTGTCATTATGGGATAATCTTACCCAGGCCTTCTCAGCTTCTCATATTGTCCATACAGTTTGGCATTTTCTTAGTCACGTCTGCATAATCATTCATTTCTCTTCCAATGCACTGTGAAATATCATCCCCTGCTAGGCACAAGCTTTCCGTGCACCAGCCTGTCATCTGCCTGTTGACCTTTTCTCTTCCACTTGGAACAGTTATGCAACTACCTACCTTTGCCATGAAAAGATATCTTTTCCTCTCTGTTTTGGTTTTACTATCGATCTCTTGATTTTTACTTTTGTTGCTTCATCTTCTACTGTCTTCCCGGGGGAAAGACTTCTGCGCAAATTGAGATTTGGTACCAAAATGTTTAAAATCTGCTTGCTGTATGTATAAATTTGCTGTGTTCTACAGCTTCTGTCTCAATGTAGACTGAATGCAGTATTTTGTAAATGCGTTTTACAAAAATAAAAGCTTCAGCTTCTAGAGCCAACCTGACTATCCTGCCTTCCTGTGCTTGCCAAACTTTGCACTCACCTTCAGGATCACTACCCTGCTTTCATTTGTCTCCGAGCCAGCAACACTACTTGAGATCATGAGCACAGCCTAGGGGCTTGGAATACACCTTCAGTGACAAAATGTATGCTCATTCTCTGCAAGGCATACTGGCCCCATCGAAAAGCCATCCCTGTACATAAGTAGCCTCTCCTGCTCTGCTCTAGTAAAGTCTATTTTTTCCAAATGCATTTTGTACAGGGTACAATTTCTGCAGAGAGTATACAGAAGCATGAATCCCAGGGTAGAGACCTTGCTCAAACAAATCTGCCTTGCCACCCATTTTTGAACTAAAATCTCATTGCCAAATCATATTCTACCACTTACAATGCCTGGGCATATGGATGAATCCTAATTATGGGAATAAAGTACACAGACATAGAAATAAGCAACATTATTCTGCGCATAAATGGCACCAAAGGTACGCAGTTTACTCCTTTGCCAGGCAGAAACTGAAAACTGCAGTCATTTAAACATTCAAGCTTCTGTCCCTAAAAATATATTGATAATAGAAGGAAAAAATGTCTTTAAAAAAAGGAAGGGAAAGGTGATATCTGAGAGGAGTTAAAATGCTATTTCAGCATTTGAGTCTGTTCTGAGGAAGGTCAGATTTTCATTAAATCCGTCTCCAATTTGGTTGCTTTGCCACAAGGGCTAGGATGTAATGTTTCTGAGATCTATATGATTTCAAAAGATTTTGATCAACTATCAGTGATCAACCAGCACCAGTGTAACCCTAGCAATGTTTCAAAAGTGGAAGTAATAGAAATTAATTAATCTGTAGTTAGCTGATTAGGCACCTCTAAAGACACAGTGGGGTATGACAATATGTAACTTCATATGAATGTGGAAATCAGATGCCTAGATTATAACAGACCGTGTTTGTGTGAGGGGCCCTTTGACGTTCCTCAGCTTTGCTATGTTTACTGTGGCCACCTTTGCTTTGGGGCTACTATTTTTCCAGGCCAAGGAGTCTATGAATATTGAAAAGCTCACAAACTGCCATTAAGGCTTTGATGTGCAAGAATGCTTCTTTAACTGTAGCAATAAAGAACCTGAGTTCTGCTTCTAGAGTTCTTAAGTGAGCTTGTAACTTCTTTTAATAACAAACATATCTGAGCAAAGTTAGCCTTAACAAAAATACCAAATATTTATTAAACTTTCATCTTAATCCAGTCCAACAGTATGCATCTTGATTGTGAGGAAATAATTCCTGTAACTCCAAGACAGAAAAATTTCTAATTCAGGGTCAAAAGTAGGATACCATTACATTTTATTCACTCCCAGAGTAGGTGGACACATGTAAATAACCTATTGGGAATGGTCCCAGGAATATCTTACTTCCTCAGCCATGACCTTTTGGACTGCATTTTCAGGCAACTTAGCCAGTCAACTCTCCTAGACACGATTTACAACATGACTCAGGCCTGCCACTTCTTTTCATCTCCCTTCCTCTCCACCAGCTGCTGGAAGAATTAAATACAAATAAGTACAAATTTGTTAGCATCCCAGTCCTATTACAAATACATAGACCACCCAGTTTTTACACAGAGAGCCATGCTGGATGATAAATCTAACTCTGTTTGGGACAGACTGCAAATCAGATTGCTGCAGAGACCCCATTTGTTATCAGGAGAAAGAGTGCCAATACTGTTTGAGTGGCACAGTCCTGGTGTCCAAGCAAAGATAAGCAACACCTGACAACTGATTAAAATATCCAAACCAGCTATTCTGAAGAGGGCAGTTCGGAATGTCTTGTCTACTGACCAGTGACACTGGGTTAAGGAAATTGTTATGGGGAAAACATACAGGAGAATCAACAGTTTGTTTTACTGCTTTCCTTTCTGTCAAGACGGCTAAAAGTCTTTGCTACAGTACTGTCAGAAACCATTTTTTGCCTGGTCAGTTTAGGAACAGGAAGAATTTCCTGAGCAATCTTCCTGTGCTTGACTCAATGGCCACAAGCAAAGTGCATGAAAGATACACTTTAAGTCAAAAGTCAAACTGAAGACCAAGATTTCATATAGTATCAATATCCAGGCCATCTTCAAATATATCCTGGTGGGACTGTCCATTTGCTGAAGGCTTAATTTCTGTTAAAAAATCAGTAATGTCTCTCAGCAGCATCCTCTTAGATGAACAGGATTGTATAGCTCAGCCTGTGGGCTCGGAGTGCTAAGCGTTGCTGCTGAACACAGACTGCTTTGGGTCAGAGTTCTGAGAAAAAAAAAAAAAAGAGGTGAAAACAGCAAAAGGTAGCCTACAAATGGAATGGAAAGAAGACAAACTATGCATAGTTGGCTAACATAGATGGTAGTGATCTGGACGAAGTATGTAGAGCATTTCCATCCTAACCCTCTCCTCCAAATATAAAAGTCAATCCTGTTATGTGACAGAGGTAAGGAAAAAATTGCCATTTTGCTGGACGGAGTGAGGACAGGGGAAGTATATTGGGGGGCACACCAACAATTCACATTTGCCACAGTAAAAGAACAGAAAAAGATAAGCTATGGAGATCTCTATGTCAAAGGACAAAAATTCTGACTAGAAAAAGAGATTTTGAACCATTTGCAAGACGAATGAATTGAACAAGTGGACTCTGTGGCTCTGTGGTGCTGAGGAAGAGCAAAGATGAGCTACCAGGAGGGGTTCAACCCAAGGCCAGGAAGTCCAGTCCAGTAACAGCTTAAAAAGACAATACAGACACATGAGGAAGCCTAGGAGGACAGACCTGTAAGAAATGAGAATTTAAAGAAAAGCTATAGGAGTTTGTAAATGTTGATTTAAAACCAGCATATAATCCTATGCAGCTGACACTGCTGGTATCAAACAACCAGAGGAAGCTCACCATGCCCCCATCATCACCAGAGGACCCAAACATAGGGCTTCCTCTCATTTTAGTGAATGTTGCTTCTGTTTCCCACTAGTGAAAACCACCACCTGATTGAAAGGGTTCCTTTGCAGATGCTATCATTATTTTAAATCCTCTGGGTCAAATTCTTTTTGTACTCAAGTAAATACTGAGTAATAACAATTTACACTGATCCTATAAGAAAAAGTAAAGAAAAAGGGATTTAGCTATAACTCATGAAAGTAGTTTTTCTCACAACATCAGAGATTTTAAAGGTTCTTGTAGCCACAATATGAGAGCTACTTCTCTATAGCATTCAAACCCTTCTGCTTTACTATTAAAGATAATACCACATAAATACAACCTAATCCAGGCATCTGAACTGCCTTCTGCAACATATGTATGATCTTTCCATTTTTATATCCAACAAATCTGATAAACAGAGATTATATAAAGAGAAATCGATGGAGCACTACAGCATGAGTACAGCACAGACTAGTTTCCTTCTTTTCAAGTCATCCCAACGTATACAGCCAGAGGAGTCTAATAATTAGAAAAAAACTGACTTCTGTTAGGGAAAAGAAAACAATTCATGAAAAAAAAATTGCCTGACTTTGGGCATACTTTACTTTGTGCCGAATATGTTTAAATGCTTAAGATTCTAAAAGCTCTGTATCACAAAAGAAGCCAAATTTCTGCTTTACTTTGCTTTTTTAGATATATATATATATCTACTGCCACCGTCTCTGTTCTCAACAGCCCTGTCAGACCAAAAAACAAGAATGAAGAAGATAAGGAGGAACAGAAATAGAAATATCCTTTAGGATTAGGAGTAAAAACATAATCTAAAAAGTATTTAGGACAAAATCATCACAGATAATCAAACTGTTTGATGCCCACCCCTCAGGGAGATGGGCATGGGGAGAAACATTGTGCACAAGTTGGTGCTGGGACCAGAAAACACAAGCCACAGAGCAGTAGATAGAGAAGACTTGTGAGAAAAGACCTGTATTTGCACTTGGAAAAGTGTGGTGATTCGGATACTGACAGCCACTTGAAAGATAATCCTGAAGAAGAGCACTAGGTTTCTTGTGAAGGCATTCTGTCATAGTTTGAATTGCATTGTTTATTCCTCTAAGCAGGCAGATAAGCCTGAGAAACACAGGAACGTACAAATGTATTTCTAAGTAAGTGGAATGTCCTGCAACATAAAAATAATTTAAGTAATAATCCTGTGGTCTTCTACATACCTATCATCTGTATTTCTTGCACAGAGTTAAAACCAACCAAATAATGCTGATTATTTGGCTGCAAGATGAAGTGCTGAAAGGATTGGAACATGGAGAGGTGTGGTGCAATTCCAACAGGATGAGGAAGACAGTGCACAGAGGCACTCTGCTAGCACAGGCCACTGGAAAAATCTGGTGCTGAGGAGGTAGTAGTCATCATGTACAGGCAGGAGTGGGCAAAATGAAGGCCACTTAGGTAGGAAAGTATCTGCAGTACAAAGCTATTGCACTAACCTTGCAAAGTTGCCATCACAATTGTTCTCACAGAGCAGTAGTAAACTAGTAACTTGCTAGTTTATTTATAACAAAATGGCTGAAGCCGAGTGATTCTGTACAAATGGTGAAAATGTCACAAACAGTTGGAACCAGACATGCAGGACAGGCACCAACAAGAGGCATAACACAGAGTCCGATGGCTACCTGTGAGGGCGGGCAACAGGGAGGCAGGAACTGGTCCCTGAAGTCTTGTGTGGTGGCTTGCTAAGGAGGAACTCCACCTGGTCTTTCCTGGCTTTATTCAAGGAGCTGGAGAAACTACCACCACATCAAGGAGCTGGAGAAACTACCACCACATTTCATGTCTACAGGCAGTAAGGCATAGGATGAGCTTTGCATGTTGAGTCAATGTGCTGACAACAGAGTACAGGGTGTGAGACGAGAGCATTGTCCCATCTATTAGTATGAGCCCATGTGGCTGCATGTTTTTTTCCAGGGCTTGCTGGAAACCCACTGCTGAACCGCTCTGAGAGGCCATAGGCATCCCCATGGCCCTTGCAGGGAGTCCAAACAAGGCTGGAAGGAAATCTCACTCAGTCCAAAGCCCAGGAGGTATGTGTAACTTCTTCACCACAGAAAACTGCATTCATCTACTAAGGACACAGAACTGCGAACGTGGCCAACCTCAGTGCTTGGATACAAGATTGTACCACCACCACCACCATCAGGTGCCCTGGTCTCCTCACAGCACTCAGTACTCACTAGATAGTGCTGAGCAATGTGGAAAGAGGTCATAAACTCTACAAGTCAACCAACCACAAGACAGGACAATACACTTCTCTTTGGAAATGGGATATTATGCAGTGCTCCCTGCTTTCACAGCATTGCCATCTGGCAAGTAAAGGCCAGGGCTTGCTCTCTCTGTCTGCACAAACCAGGACCTACAAAATGTCCTACAGACCCACTTCAAACAGAACATCTGCGTGGGCTGTGTCTGGAAATGGAAGCCTGAGAAAGGGGCTCCACTTGGTATTGTGAAGGATGTGGGTTTGACTCATCACACACTTGCAAATCCAAACTCCTATGGGGCTTTGCTCGCTGCCAGAGCAAGCGCCTGAAGACGGAGAGTTACACCGGTACGCTGACGGCAGAATCAAGCCCTTGATCTACTACTCACTAGCTCAGAGCAGAACAGCTAAAGTACCACTTCACCCCTCCTCCTCCTCCCGGACAAACCTCTACCCTCCGGTATATACAAAATGTACTTCGCGGCTCCAAACAAGGGTTCTTTTGGGGACTAAGATGTGACACCCCCCCCAGCCCAACTCTGCCACCAG